>CAEGAF010178260.1:0-21530 GCA_903067075.1 Micropoecilia bifurca | reverse complement strand
TTCAAGCCTATGGAACACAAAATGTCACTAAAACCACTGTCCTTCTAAAATCTTTCAGAAAATTGTAAAAATCGCAATAAGCGCATCAAATCGTATCGCCCAACAAATATCGTGATACATATCGTATCGTGACCAGAATATCGTATATCGTATCGTGAAATTATTGTATCACTACACCCCTAATGTGAAATGGAAACTAAATGACGTTACGGTATAATGTTCTCTCGGCCTGCAGATATAATCACTCGTAGAACCGTTTTTAGCTGCAGTTCTGATTCCAAATCTTGTGAGAAAAATTCCTACCTATTTGTCTTTGCAGTCAGATTGGATGGAGTTCAGCTGTGATGAATAAGATTCAAGCCTTGCCCAAAATAGAGGTAGCGCAAGATAACGGTAGGATTTGAACTATTTTACTGTAGCACTGGATGGATTCTACTGTCCTACTGGGAGGTGAACCACCAGACCAGTCTAAAGTTTTTTGCAATCTAACAGGATTTTTTTCCCCCGTCGAGTCCCACTGTTTTAACCTCCATCCATCTTCTGAACAACTGTGACCAGCTTTCCTGTCATATAATTCTAAAAAAAAATCCTGAAACATAATGCTGCCACTACCATATTTCACAATAGTGAGTTGTTGAATTGATGCGCAGTGTTTGTTTGTTTCCAAATGTAGAAAAACTCTAGTTTTGTTCCCTTTGGTAATATAACATTCTTTCTCCCGCTTGTTGTGTCTCCGTTTCAGCTTTTCGGAAAACACAGAAAGGTATTTATATGGTTTTCTCAGGAATGGATTTTTCTTTTTGCTATCGTCCCACATTTGTGGGGTTTATGACAAATAGTTCTCCTTTTCATCAGATTCTCCCACCTGAAATGTGGATCTCTGCTGCTCCTCCAGAGATTCCAGGGGCATTTAAGAATCTCAAAAGCTTTATTTCTTTAACATTTTGTGTTCCCAGCTCTTCCTGAGCTTTTTCTCCACAAATATTTTCTAACAAAACCCCGAGGCTTTCACTGAACATTTGTATTTATACTGAGATTAAATCAGACATGTGGTCTACATGTTTACTAATAAATGTGACTTTTAGAGGTAGGTTAAAGCATTGATTTTATTTAGTAGCATCAGAGGAATGATCAACAATGCAAACTATACCTTTGTAATCGTATTCATAAAGAAAGGAAAACCATGTTTCCCTTTCTTTGCTTATGCGTTTCTATAAGTCTGTCACATACAATCTCATTGAAGACATTGTAGCTGTAAAGTAAAGTGTGAATAAGTTCAATGCTTTTGTAAGGCACTTTCACTGAAGTAAAATACAAATAAAGTCTATACTATAGCAGTGTCTTTCCTCTTCAGACTGGAGCAAATTAAGGAAAAAAGAAATTGTTCCTAAAAGTGTTTAAGCCACAGGTGTGTAAATGCTCCCAGTGTAATGAGGCAACCAAATGTTGTTTCTGTGTCCATAAGTTAAGATTTTTTATTTAAAAAATGCGTGATAGGTTCATAAGACTGTATTTATGTAAACCACAAAGATAAGGCAAAATTGTTTTCAAAAGGTCATAAAGTCTTTTTTCCGTCTAACACAACTGCGGTGATTTTATTCATGTCCTTATCTTCAACTTCAACTACAGCAGTAGCATAATCAGCCCTTCTCAGGCATGATGCAGACTCTTTAACAAGCTTTAACACAAGGAAATGTAGCATTTTCAGCTGCTTCCATCCATCACTACTGCGTTTCACACAAACACCATTTTCTCAGCTTGCTATTATAAATAGTTATTGATATATGACATTTTGATGTGGGGAAAACCCGCTGCTCTGAGCTATGGTTTAATCTTGTGCACATGCCAAATTTTGCACAGGGATTTGGACTCCCTCCATCACCGTCACAGACACGTCTAAATGAAGCCGCGAGTAATAATGACTTTAAAGTGACTGACGTCTTAAAAGAATGACCATCATTACCTTCACAGATTGATGAAGCCATTAATGTCATACATCTTAGGCTTCAAGAGGGCAAAAGGCCCACCTTCTGACAGAACCTGTCTTCTTTGATTGTTCAAATGACTCTCTGCCTATCTACACCTAAACAAACTGCTAGTTAGCATCTACATGCGTCACAAAGTGGTGTCTGCAAGTAACAAAGCTAAGACCAAGTATTTGAGAAACTCTGGGTTGCCAGGCTGTGTAGACTCTGAATGCAAAGACTTTGAATCAGCAAAAGGTTAAACCCACAAATAAGTAACATTACCTTAAAGTATTTTGATGACTCAAATGTAACATAGTTTAATTGATCAGGACTTTTGATGGCCTCAGACAAACATTGTTTTGTAGTTAAACATGCATTTTAGTAATTCAGTTGGGTGGTTTCTTTACTTTATACTAACAATGTTGTTGTGAAGAAGGTACAGAAAAACACTGTTTTTTTTAATGTATTCTGTTATATTACTTACCTGGTTTGGGGAGTTGTCTACATCCTGTCTGGGGAAGAGGCTTGGCCAAAGTCTGAGGACAAAACCAACTCAGCAGGACCAACCAGGTGGGTGTTTTAGGCTTAGCTTGCTTAGTCGGTCCTTATGTAGTATTGGTGTTTAATCTTGTTTCCCCTATTGTGTGTGTTAGTTAAGTTTGGTGTGTTAGATGATATATATACTTATTTGTGCACAGTTCATTTTATGCAGCACCGTTTTTAGAGTAAAGTTGTACCTCTTTAATGGGCTGAATAATTACATTTTTAAATACATTTGTGTGTGCCATACAGATGAGCTTGTATAGCACATTTAAACATAATTTGACCAAAGTACTTCACAATTTACAGCAACCATCATAACACAACACAAGGATTGGAACAATAAAAATAAAACACAGAGATATTTAACAACAAACAGAAGCCATGTTGAACAAAAGCATCAGAAAAATAGCAACTCAATATGTATTAAGAGCAAGTGAAAACAGATGTGTTTTTAAAAGAGATTTAAAGAGTGGAAATATCTATGACTCAATTGGAAGAGATTTCTTTTAAAAAAAAATAATCTGCTTATCAATGTTAAAATCAGAGTCCAAAATAATTTCCAGATTTGTAGCAGTTTTATCATAAAAGGTTTGATGCCAGATTATGCTGCTCTTGTAATCTTTATCCAGGGCCCTCACCGCTATAGAATGATACTCTGGTCAACAGTACCATAAGTAAGGTCCAGCAGGACAAACGTTCGTGAAAATTATCATCTGTCCACTGTGTCCTAAATCCCTCACCAAACAGAAACCCTACATATAGTCTCCTCAACATGATCTCTTTAGTCACACTCTAAACACAACATTTTAGTGTTTTTGGTCAGAGACATCCAGGTTTTTGGAAGCAGGATGTTTTTATAGAAAAAACAGAGATGGCCACTATGAAATCCTGTTGGCATCAATTAATTCATGAAACTAGTTTCCTTGATTCATCTACTTGATTGAGTTAAAATATTTTATCTTTTCTGTAGCATACAGGCGTGGTAAGCTGAAAATGTTCTGCTTCATATAGATAAATCGCTCCCCTACTCCAGAGCATAGCTTTGGTGGATCCTACAGAAAACCTTATAACATTCAGGGGGATGGTGGCTCTGCGGGAAGCATAGTTGTCTTGTAATTAGAAGGTTGTAGGTTCAATTCCAGCTTCCTCCCACCACATGTCAATGTTCCTCTGCACAAGGTGCTTAACCCCATATTGCCTACCTATCACCATGGGTGAATGTGACTCTAGTGAAAAGTGCTATTTAAGTCCAGTCCATTTAACATACATTGACAAAGTGCATCTCTTCATTTGTGACATCACTAGACATCTACTCCATCTGACTTTCAGTGCAATAAAAGGGATCTGTCAAGAAAATAAATTTGAAACATTTTTCTTCTTCTGAAATTGCAAACATGTCACGTATTTGTTGGTTTTGTGTGTTTTTGTTCATTTACATTTATTTTGCAGTGAAAAAAAATATTTGGAGCAGCATCTCATAATTTACAAAAGGAACTGATTCCTTATGGTCTACATCACGCGCTATAATAAGAAAGAGGATCAAGACTGAAGTACTGAAGTATTTCTGCTGTTTTTGAGCTGCGCTGAAAATGAAAGGCTTTGTCAAGTAACAAACGAGACATTACATCGAGTTGTTTAGTCTCAGCGGTTGTTTCTTGCAGACCACTTCAGGCTCTTCATGGCAAATACGAAGGCTTTTGGTTTTGGTGAGGATTTTCTCAAAGCTTGCTGTCATAGAGAATACTTTGATTGGTTGTTAATTGTCAGGAATGTAAGACAGACAGTCCCAATTAAGCCATTTCAGAATTTGTCGATTTGATTTTTCTTTGCGATTTATACAACAACAGACATGCCTTGTTGTGAGTTTCCCAGCTCGGAGATCAAGACTGATTCATCAGCCACTTAAATTAATACATGCAAGCAGAAAATAGCCTGGCCCAATAAGAGCTCTATTTAAGTCAATTTGTCAGATAAAATAACTTTAAAAAGATCATGCATTAACCGGATGAGCTGACAAGCATCAGAGAATGTCTTTGTAGATAGCATAATTATTTAACTAGTTGTTGAAATGGGTAAAGAAACCGATTTGTGGAGCTTTAAGCTTTGTAATAATAGCTTCCCTCTTCCCCATCGCCCTCATTTGGTCTTATCTAGCTTGTAGTGCCTGATGGTGAGGAGTGTTGGATCGTGAAGGGAAAGAGAGAACATGCATGCCATGTCGTCAAGTCAGATAAGAGACCACTCTGAGTGTACCACTATGTGTAAGAGCAAGTTTATGCGTGTGTGTGTAGGTGTGTGTGTGTGCGTGTGTGTGTGTGCGTGTGTGTGTGTGTTAGGTCTGGGTCCCTGATTGCCTTTGCCAGGCTTCCCACATTAAAGTGGTCTCTGGCTAGAGGGAAGAGATTCCTGACTGCACGGCATCGTGCAGCAGGGTGGGGAACGCAGCGAGGAAAAGGGAGTAAAGTGGCAAGGGAGTAAAGTGGGAGGTGGGGAGCATTTAGGTGAAAAGAAGCTGCCAAGCAACTCCTAGGCTTCTTCTGGCCCCAATCCAACTGTCCGACACGCACTTGTTCACTCTTCTTTCCCTCATTTTCCCCTACAAAAACACAAACACACACATGTTCTTAAGTGTGGACCGCACAGGGGGTAGCCCCCTAACCCCTCTGGCCCCATATCCCATTCCTCTCTTCCCCCTCTCAGCTTTAAATGAGAAGACAAATGGATCTTTCAGGCCCCACTAGTCCGCCACCATACATCAGTCATGACAATGTTAGCTTTATAACAGTGAGCCCGCCATGAGCCGAACCATATGTTTGGCCCATGCCAAACGCACGAGCGCACACCTCAGTGCCATGCTAATGGTGCCCCAGTAATTACCTGTTGTTTTATTATTAAAGACAATTTAGGTCCTAATGGAATTCATTTAACATTGTGCTCTTGCCCAACCCAGATGTCACCGTGGGGGGGAATCGTATTTCTCAGCGCCGGATGGAGGAGAGGTAAAGGACATTTTGACAAGACATGACACAGAGAGAAACTGTCCTCCATTTTCTGACAGGCTTTGCTTCCCATTATCTTTTCATTTACAGTCATGTTAAGTTTAAGTACAACCCCCTTCAAAACTCTGATGTCAGTCATAATAATATTGTGACCTCGATGGAAGCTGTAAGTGTTTAATGAGTAAGCAGTTATTGTGGGGTCAATCTCATCCTAAACTCCTGGCTAATAGATGCTTAGTCATGACTCCGGATTCACTTTGCAAACTTTCGCTTTCTTGAAGTGGAATTAAACAGCAAGAAAGATGTGACATCTATCTACCTCAGTAAAGTCAATGTTTTTGTTTGTTTGTCTTTTGATACATTGCTAAATTCAAGAACAATTTCTGTAATAACTTTCAATTAATTTGGGAAATATTTTTGCATTACAATTAATTTATTGTAATTTAACTGTTTTTTTTTGTTGTTGTTGTTGTTTGTTTTTTTCCAGGCACATGTTAGAAAGAATAAATTTCCCTTCTCATTTTGATCAGCACATTGATGGAAGTCAACAAAAAGACAACAAACAGCTTGTATGATAAACATTTTTTATACAAGCACACTTTTTTAAGGTTTATATCCTATGGAAGAATTAAAATATAATAACTTACAATGTGATATAAACTAGTTGCAAAAATTTATATCTTTCAGATTATTTTTTTTTCTGAAGCCTGTGACCAATGCAACAGGTTTTCTGATGTGGCAGTTTATGGTCGATGAGTCTGCAGAGAAAGTAGCTCTAAAGACAGGGTGGAAACTGGTGTGGCACCAAAGTTATGTAAGACCTGACATAACTTTATTATGTCAAGCCAACCTAACCCAAGACAAGAGTCAAAACCTTTGGGACTCTGGGAAAGAAAAGACCAAGACAAAGACCACTACCACTGTGAGACCATTTTTTTCAGACAAGTACTGTTATCAAAATGATTTATTTGTTGCTGCAAACATTTGAAGATAATTTCTGTCACAGAAATAGTTACTCATGAAAGGAGTGGGAAGGTGAGCTATATAATTTAAACTCAAGGCCTTTGCCCAGCCAACAAGGCAGCTACACTGACTCCATTTGATATAATAGAAGATAAAATGATGGGCTGCACAGTGGTGCAGCGGGTAGCTCTGCTGCCTTGCAGCATGAGGCTCCTGGGGTCTTTGTGCATGCGTGGGTTCTGTCCAGGTGGGATACCCTCCCTCTTACCGCTTGTTGTGACCCTACTAGGGATAAGCAAGTAAGATCAAGGATGGAAGGCAAAATGATGCATAAATCGATAAATCATCCATTTAAGTTAAAAGGAAGGAAGGAAGTTAATAGAACAAAACAAATATTCCAACCCCCTGGAAATTAATTTTCCTTCCCATTTCAGAAAACCGTGACATATTTCTCCAGTCGCCATCTTTAAATCTGTTGGCACATCTCTGCTTGGATTTTGAACCAGAATGTAAATTTTTTATTTGATTTTATTTTCCTCATGTTTGTGTTATTTATCCATTCAGACCCTTTGTTTTTTAAATCTTTTTTTCCTTTTATGTTAAATGACATTTATAAATATAATTGGTCTTGAAACCAACTATATTTAACGATATATATATATAATGATATATAACGATATTCAAAATAATCATTAGTGCCTTACAGCACAGTTTTGTTCAAAATATCTCTGAGCTTCAAATTTTTGACATTTAACTAATTCTAACTGTTTCTCCTTATTGTACTGAACCTTCACGTTTTTACATGCAGAATATGGTGGTTGTACAGACAATAAAGACGATGACTAATTTAATCAAAAGCAACACTTTTAAAATGAATGAAATATTTACAGCCTGTTGAAAGCATTCCTTCCACACCAGGTTCATCAAGCGACACAAACAAACAGCAACTGCTAACATCATGAATGCCGAGTTGCTTCTCAGCTCGAAATAGAATCAGACATCTTCATGTAAGTGATGGGACACAAGAATTATCGAATTAATTAGAGGCCGCGTAGTTAATCACAATTAACAATTTTAGCAATTCTTAGACACAATAACAATATTTTTCTTTTTTAATAATATTTTAACTTGTATCCCCAAGCACCTAAATCATCCCTAACCTTGAAACTGACCCTGGCCGTACATGCTAACCACTAAGTCATCAGATGAAATATTCATCCATTATGTGAGACCGTTGATATTAGTGAGTCGGAAAAAGAGAAATAAAATGGTTGTGCGCTTCCCAAAATAACATTCAGAAACTAATAATCTGCTAAAGTATGAAATAATTGCATTAGGCTAGTGCTAATGAAAGGTCACAGAGAGCACATTCATATATAGAAGCAAAACTCAGCGTGCTTATCAGTACATCTTGTAGCTTCCCCTTCCTTTTCTCCTAACTCTAATCTCCAGAGGGGTTTCTTTCCCTTCATTAAAGCTGATGTGTTGCTCTCTTATTTGTTGCTGTACCTTTTCCCCTTCCTTTTGTTTTCTTTTCTCTTTTTTTGTTAACAATTTCTAAGTGTATTTTCCATCATCATTAGTTCCTAACACAGGAAGCCAGCAGGGTGTCCTGGGACTATCATCCATAGCTCTTCTTCCTGGTTGCTGCTCTCATGGCTTTTAATGCCTGGTATTCGGCATGCCTGTCCTCTGACTGGACACACTCTCATCTGAGGCCAAAAAAACCAAAATAACAATCTTTCCTCCCCTCATTTGTTCACTCTTACACTTTGGTCTCTTTTCCAGTGTCTCACCACGGATGTCATGTGACACCCACAGATCTCAGACAGCGTTCTCATGGTTTCTGTCAAAGCAGAGGAACTTATCGTATCACACGGAGCACAGCGCGCACACAGAGAGGCGTAGGCAGGGACACTCTGTTTTATGACAGTTTTTCTCTGCCTTTATCCCCTCCTCCCCTCGCCATTACCACTTTTTTTTCTTGTCTCTCTTGTTCCCAGCAGTTTGCGAATGTTGGCCAGGGTATTTTTCTTTTTTTTTTTTTTTTTATCAGAGGACTTCCAGCACAACTCCAGCAGGCTTTCCCAGGAGAGGAGGCTACAGGAAGTCGTAGGATGATAAAACCGAGTCATTACTGAGCCAGCACAGGACCCCAGGGTTCATTACCCCCCTCCTCCTACACTTACTCCGCAACTAGTGGACAACTGAGCCCTGAACACACCTCAGATATGTTTCAGATTTTAACTTACACTTATCTAAATTTTTTTTTATTTACTTATTTTTTTTGCATACTAGAAAAATGGTCCAAGTAGATTTGAGAGATCTCTGACCCGGCTGTGAGAACATGGCGAGTTCATACACAAGCCCAGATCCTTTAGATACTTTCAAAAAAACTCAAGAAATTCCTCTACATTAAGTTATTACTCAGCACTATGTGGAGCAGAGGTTGGGTGCAAGGAAAGAACATAAGAATAAAAACAGCTGCCTCCCGACGTGACGTCACAGCCTTGAACACCACTGATGTAGCTCCCAGGAATAGCACGCAAAAAAAACATGGAGCTGCCCTTCGTGTCTGCTAGTGTGGGACGCTGGGAAATAATTGGCACTGATGATCTCGTAGAAGTGATGACAGCTGACAGAGAGAGCAGCTGCAGGTGAGAGAAACACCAGAGCTTCTGTGAAGAAAGCAGAATGAAATCACAACCAGGGGGGGAAAGAAAGACAGAAGAATTAGGTTAATGTTTTTACTCTGTTAATATGTACAGCATCAGATTTTAAAAGCGTTTTTAAATAGACTGACATTTTTAAGTGTTATGAACGTTCAGTAACAGACACGCAATTAATATGTTATTCATTAATTAACTATATTGGTGGCTATGGACTTAAATTACTTCACTAAATTGAACTGTGGTTGAAGGTGATTCCTGAGTGTTTATATTGTGCTGCAGTCTGAGAAAATGTTTTCATTTTATGTTTCAATCTTCTGTATTCTTTCTTTTCTTGCTACCAAACATACTAAACACAATAAACCCCGGAGATTTGATCTTTCTACAAAACCTGCTTCTCCAATTGAAAAATATTTTTATTCACAGTCACTTATTCCATCCGGATGACGTCCTGATATGCTCAAAATAAAAGACGCCTGAGGCCTTACTATGTTTTTTTTGTTAAAATGAACGCATGTGTGAAAGTTTCTCTCATAATCATGATCTTTATTACATGTTTGTGTTTTTCCCCATCCCTGTTTTCGTTTTTCTACTCTGTTTCAGAATGGTAAGTGTTGCCAATTTGGAAAACTGAGCTCTGATTGGATGGAGAATTTGAAAGGACCAACCAGAACTCAGAATGGCAAGACAAAGCGAGTTCACCTTTAGGGCTTTGTCTCTCCTTCTTCCCTTGGATGATAAATGTTTTGCACACCTGTGTTGAGCTCTGCTCCACGTCGTTTAGTTTAAAGACTTTGGTGGAAGACTTGCTAAGTTTTCGGGTAACTTTTTCACATTTCTTTCCATCAGACAGAACAGGTAAGTTGCCTGGCGACATCCATGTAATATTTTTGGTGAGCCTTTTTGTTTGATAGGATATAGACAGCAGTTTTCTACCTTGCTTTATTTCTTACTTTGTTTCTTTCTTTTCCACTTATAATAGTTTATATAGCACTGTTTTGTTTTGTATCCTTGATTTGGCACAAGCCAACATTTCCTTTCTCCCCCACATTCTGTTCAGAGTTTTGAAACTTAAAAAAAGCACTTTTTGTCACTTTACAAGGACTCAATTTACTGTGGTCATTGTGTTACTGTCACCCTTTCCATTCAAGGGTTTATAACAGAATTTGGGGTGTGTCTGGGATCTATTTTTCCAACCACAGTAATGAATACGTTATTATAACTGTGTTTAAATATTAGCTTTGACTTTCAGGATTTTGTTATTTATTTCTAATCATAAAATGTGGTCATCAGGATGACTTGCTGCCTATTGCAGCATATTTTAACATTCCTGTGAAGAAGTATGAAGGTAAAAAATTAAAATGAAAAAATTAATATCTTGCAAGAATCCTTGCAGGATAGATTTAGCTAGAAATTATTTTCCTAAAAGTTTACATTCAACAAACCTTGAAACAGTTCATGATTAATTTTACCACTATTTTGTTTGACTGTTGTTGGTAGAAAAGGGGTTTGAGTCAAAACATTTGCTATATTTTAAAAAGTTTAATAAGTTAAGTAGAAGCTGATTTAGCCATAACAAAGACAGCTTTTCGATAAAAGTCGCTAGAAAAGAAAAGCTTATTTGTAGTTCACTTTGATAAAAATAAAAGGTTGCAGCATCACACATTATTTCTTCAAACTTATCTCTGAATACAAACTGAGAAACCAATGAAGAGACCCAACAACCTGTACTATAACTTGTAGCTGCCAGTCTGTGTGATGACAGCACAGCTGCTTGTGATGATATTTATCTGTCAGTCCAGTTAACAGACCGGAGTTTGGGAACGACGTCAGCTGAAATGAAGAGGTTCCTGCAAGAGACACAACAGTCACATCTGGGAGCCCAGTAAAGGGTTCATTTCTTTCTTTAGTGACAGTTCTAGTGTTAAAAGTTAACGGGTTCAAACAATGTAAAAGGCACAAAGATTGCTGAGAGGAAATGAACGATCAGACTGATTTTAAGATTACAAAACTGACTGACTTATGAATCCTTATTTATTGTTTTACTTTGTGGCATGACTGGGCTACATTCACAGGAATGGGACAGGAAACAGACAGGGACACACAGGGGAAGACATTTAGCAAAGATCCCAAGGTCGGAAATTAAACCTCAACTTGCTGCACTGAGAACTGAACGAAGATTAATATATCTTAAAATTGAAAAAAATATATACAATTATTTAAATTAGTCTTACTGTTAAACCAGACAACCATTTCTCAAGAGACAGAATACTCTACATATGTTTGACAGTTTTAAAAATACAAATAGCAGGACCAAATGATTGGGCTGTACAATCTGTTCCCCTACTAATATGAAGTTAACTCCCTGTACCTACTGCTGGAAATTAAAACTACATGCACACAATTTCTTGCTAAGATTTGTTTCAGCAATAAATTTGAAGGTTCTAACTTGTGCTAAGACCTAAAATGCTTACATTTATATACAAGAAAGATCCCTATATATTTGAGATTTATTTTTTTGATAACTGCTCAAATACTGGAATGATTCGACTTTGGGTCACAAAGACCAAAAGACATCCCATCCACCACACTGTCTTTAGTAAGTAGGTCTATAAAATGTGTCTGGTTGGTTCTTACATTCTTTTACCAATCCAGAGAGAGCAGCCAAATGACCCTGTTGCTCTTGGGACTCCCTCCTCCTTCTGCTCCTTCTATAAAGGCCTCCCCCACCTCGTACCAGCCCATCGGTCCAGCCAGTTTCCTTATCTGTTCTCCACTCAATTACCCTGGGCTGCAGAGGGCATTATAGAAGCTTCAGAAGCACAGCCTGGAGGTTACACTGGGCTAAACTGGGAGGAGACAGAGGTCACTGATGGCCTTTTAACCCTTTACAGAGATAAAGAATAAAAGGGGAGGGATGTAGTGATAAAGTGGTTCGGTGTGCTTTTTGTGAGTGTTAATTGCACAGAAATAAAACAAGGTACTACATAATACAGAAATGTTTTTAATCGAATAACTTAGAAGCTTTAAACAAGGTATGTATTCGCAGTAGTCGATTCTTTATGTTCATTATTCTGAGAACCACCATTGGCAGAAGTTACAACTGGAACCTTTTGTAGGAATGTCTCTAACTACACTTTGCATTTTTTTTTCTTCTTTCCCATTCTTATTTGTAAAATATCTCAACTTTGAACCACCTGGTTAATCCTTAATTAGATTTAGCTCTGGGCTTTTTTGTTCACCCTAACATAAAAGAACTGCTTGTGTCATTCCATGAAGGCTTGCAGATGTAACTGATTTTCCTGTCTACAGGTAATACCTAGTTATTTGTGGATATGTGCAGGTCCCCCAGAATCAGTTCTTTTGACTGATTTCTCACATTTTCTCCCTGATTATGTCCTCTAAGGTGAGCAGCCATGTTTTGATAGGATTGCAATAGAAACACAGATTGCATTGCTTCAAAAATTGTCATTTTAGTGAACTGAGACATTATTGTGTGGAAGACTGCATAAATACATGACTGTTTGAATGTTTGGTAAGGTATTACATTTCAAGAATTAGGAAATCATGTTCTACATATCAGTAATATATTTGGTCATTCTGATGGACTATCGGCCCTGAAAGCCCACAAAAGATCTGTAATGGTAGAGATGGAGGAGTGCACTGAGAAAAATGAGGACATGGTAGAGGATGACAAGTTTCCTGAAAATAATTGTTGATGTCATCTGACAAATCTGAGGACTTAGTTAGAAGTTGTATTTATAGGGAAAATGAATAAAACGTTTGGTAATTACACATTTTACTCAGGGGTATCAGATTAAAAGCTGCAGAAAATAAATGTGCATTTTTCAGATAATTTTTTTTGAATAACCTTTTCTTTTCCTTTCATTTTAAAATTATGCTTTGTGTAGATTTATTAGATAAAACCCCAGTTAAAAACATTGGAAATTATGATTAAAGTGCAGTAAAATCTAAATACGATGTCATGTCTCTGTAGTTTGATTTAGTTGGTAATTAAAGTGAAATTGCTTGCAAATTCCTCCTGTGACAGCTAACTTTTCAAAAAGTAAGAGTATTAGTCATATTACCATGTATATTTTTTAGAATCCTCTTACTTTTTTAAGACTCGTATTAATAAATCACACATCCTTCCCTTAATTGCAGTACTTATGTCTTCATCTTGCTGTCTGTCGCCACCTCTTTCATGGTCAATCAGACGTGCTTTTGCCACTCTCTGCTGTTATCTATCATCCGTTGGCACAAACGTATCACTCTGTCAGCACCCGGATAGCTCCGTGTGAGCTATCGCACTCTTTGCAACGAGACATCCTCACCTGTCCATCCATCAAGGCGGAGGCGCTCGGTGGCATCTCTGGCTGTTTGCGTGTTTGACAGTAATTAGGAGGGAGGTGTTGAGAGTGAAGCCAGCTGCGTGCGACCTGTGCTCAGCAGTCAGCCAGACAGCTCTGCTCTGGCAGGAGACTGATGACAGGAAGAGACTTAAACTCTTCAACACGTCTACTGGTAACTTTCAGATGAGCAAAGCCGGGGAACTTCGTCCGACGCCTAAATTAATAATTGCCGGAGAGCTTTTTGCATTTCGCCATACATGGACGGCTCAGTGCTGAAGGGATTTGGGTTTGTGCTCAAGGTCAGTGCTTTGTTGCATTGGCGGTTGCACCACAATGCTTTTCAGTTGACGGGTGGTCTTTTCAGTCAGTACTCTGTTCTGCCAGTCTGAATGCCATCAATAAGGCAGGATTTCACAAGGATTTTGTTGGTTTGTGTACATGCGCATGCCTGCGTATGCAAAAATATGACTGAAACAATGCTCCCCCAACTGTCTTTGTCTTCATGTGTGTTCCACGTGTTGCAGCCACATTTCGGCAAATATTTATACCGGGCGTAAAACACTCTTGATCTCGCTCCCCTGTTTATTCTCCTGTTCTTTCTCCACATTGACTCTCACACTGACCTTCATTCATCCCGATCGAGAGTGACAGGAGGGCAGGTACTAAGAGACACGGGGAGGCCAGACCAAGACCAAGTGAGCACGGAGTAAGGTCAGGGGTGGAGACAGACAGGCAAAGACAAAATCTTGTGTGGAAGTGAGGGAAGTGAGTGTTCGCCTTGATGGATGACTTGTCATCTAACAGAAATCAAAAGCCCAATCCGGCCAAACCCTCTTGCAGCAAAAGCACACGGCGTAGTCATGCAAGGAGGTCCGTCGGGCTAATTGTGGAGTAATTTGACATCTGTTGACGCCTGAAAACGTGTTAGCTACTACGGAGAAAGAGAACGAGGGATAAGGGGAGGGTGGTGCTGTAATGATCCCTGCCTGATTTCTAAATGAGGCACATGCCTGCTGACCAAGCTGTTCGCACACGCCTCTGAAATGAGAACAAAAACATCCAGCTCCAGTTACAGGGCAGAGTATCGCATTTGTGGTCTTTGTCATCAGCTCAGCTGCATTCGTGGCGGCATGATCAATGGGGGTTTTGTAATGATATTCAGCCTGAAACATGAAGTAATGTGTTGCTGAAACTAATGAGCTTTGTTGCTGGGTGGCCTGCTTGGACACACACATACACACGCGAACGTTCAAACACACCTAAATCATGAGTACCTCTTCCTGATCTAAATCTCTCGAGTTTATTCGAGATAAAAGAACAAGAAAAAAAACTGTGCTGCATCACAAACTTCAATGCGACAAAAGTAGGAACTTTTGTCACTGCGCTCTAACAACAGACGAAGCATCCATTTTGAAAAATACAGGTGAGACCTTTTTGTGTGAATTTGGATTGTTTCCTGTGCTTCCATGGATTTTTAGATTTCCAATTGAGACTAAATGTCTTAATGGGAAATGGTTCGTAATTGTTAACTGACTTGGTGAATTTAAACTGATGGAAGGAGGGAAGATGTGCATGAATGAATGGTCTCCGTTCAAATGTATATAGATAACATTGTAATTTATACACATGGTTTCAAAGCACCAGATGGCTGTTCATGTTGAGCTGTTTTCTTCTGGAGGTCTCGTCCTGCTAAATAGTTTTTTTCTTTTCCACTGTTGTAATATGCTTGGTCAGGAGGTGGGATCACTGAAAATGAGCCAATCAAATGGAGTGTTTTAGGCAACTACTAACTACTTTTTTAGAAACTAACAGTTGGTGTATAAACAGTTCTTGACTGTATTGTATTATAAATTGGAAAGACATTGAATAAATGCAAAGCATTTAAATATGTTTATAATAAGTCTAATATGAATATTTTTGAACTAAGTACATTGCTACATTAACTAGCTTCTTTATTCATCATAGTTATTTTTTAAATGGAAAAAAATGTATAAATTCATAAATTAACATATTAAATATGTAGTTGCCAAATATCTGTCTCATTGTCTCTTTCTTATATTTTTGAGAAATATATCTGCTTTCGTTTTTGTTTTAATTTACACTGTATTAAAGACATTTATATACCTGTTTGAAATTATTTGTACATTTTCAAATGGTTCTTTTAATTGCAAGGATCCTTTTTTAAATATTTCGATCAGTAATTTAAACTGGGAGCAGAACAAAATGGTGACAGATTGGTACAAAATCAGGGTGTGAAATGGAAAAAGGACAGGTTGACCCAGAATGTTTTGGGTGAATCTATAATTCAGAAAATAGATTAGAAATAGCCCATGGATTTAAACAGTTCTAACAATGGCATTAAATTAAAGCTATCAATTTGAATCAAGATGTTTATGTTATCTTATGTTTACCAACGGGTACTAAAATAGAGAATTTAGAGGAAAATTAAGAAAACCAGCAAACTTCTAAATGTACAGTAAAAACAAAAAGCACCAATAAAAGGATCTGACTATGTAAACTTAAAATCTTGTGACTATACACACTGGCATAATGATTAACTAAGCCAGTATGGGTGCAAAGATTGATAATCCAGAGCCCAAATTGAAGGAAGACTGCATTAAACAAAAGTAAAATAGACAACAACACAGACACACAGAACATCGAAAAGAACAAGATATTGGTGTGCGGGTTATTTCACATTGCAGAAATAACCCAAAAATCCAATTACCCAAACTCTGCAGGATGAAGATCTGAGCCAATAAATAGGATGAAGCTGTTTTTAAGAATAAATCAAATTTATACTATTGTAAGTGTGCCACACGCAAAGAATCATCAATGGAATAAATGTGTTTTCAAGCTGTCACCAGATATATGGACTCAATTTAATAACCTGTTAAATCATTAAAAAATCAGTGGCAAAGAAAACATTTTCCTGTCAAATCTACATCAGAAAGCTTAATTCATGGATTATTTTTTCAATAAATGACATTTCTGAGTTGCTAACAGGTTGCTAACACGTCTCCAGCTGTGAAGAATCCTTCAACTTTACCTCGACATTCTTTCCAGAGCGAAAGTTTCTCTGCTTGTGTAAGAAAACAGATCTGGTAGCTGAATTTCTCTGCAGTGTTTTCAGCAAAAAAAAAAAAAAAAAAACTCTGGAAGAGGCCTTCTATTCATTAGTGAGGCTGGCATGAGAGGTTGTCGAATATCTGCTAACACTCTGATGTTATTCAGCTAATATGGAGGCAGTTCTTTTTCCCGACTGCAATCACAGCAGCAGTTTGATTCTCTTTTAAATGTCAGCTGTCAAAATAGGCCTTCTAGCACTAAATCGCCAGGCAGAACCCGCCCGGGCCAAATCCTTGCCTTCCTCCACAGTCCGACCTTGCAACAGATCTGCCTGACTGGCCTTGCTGCTTTCCGGGCAAGCTCATGTCAAACAGCTGATTTAGATGAAAGAGGATTCCAGAGTTCAAGACAGACAATTAGAAGAACGTCACATCGAGCAGACGAGGACAAAATGGAAAAACGCTAAGATTTGGAGAAAAGCTGTCCTCTCTGGACAATGACATCATAGCACTCCCAGCTTCCATTAGAGCCTAATAAATGAAGGGCTAACAAGGCAGAGTGGGTGGGAAACACTAGGGGAAGAGGCGGTGGGGTGCCCTTCAACCCCCCAGTCTCTGTCAACTCCTTCATGAACACTTGAAGGAAAGGTGGGAGCGGGGCGGGTGTGGGGTGAGGGGAATATTTGCAGCAAAGTAAGGGTGCAAGGAGGTTTAAAAAAGAAGAAGAAAAAAAAACTCTCGACCCATTAGAGAAATCAGGCTGGGACTCTAAAAACACCCTGAGAGCAGAGAGGCCGAGTGGCCCTGCTGTAAACATACGGTGGGTGGCAGCCCCCGAGCGCTCTGACAGCCAACAGCGGCCATGATGGATCTGCGGAGTTATCTCATTTTCCACTGTTTTAATTAGAGGCCAGCCCGTGAGCCTCGGCAGCTGGCTCTGCTGTAGTGACTCCTGCGGCCTGACAGAGAAAAATGTCCACCAACGCTGCAGCCAAGTTAAGAACGACCAGAGGACAACACCAGAACCAAATCCAACCTCTCGGTTCCGCCGTTGTGTTTACTGCGCAACAATCGACAACATAATTTAATATTTACAGTTTGCCTCTATCTGCCTTTGATAATGTTTTAAATTAAAAGTTGAGGCAATAGACAACTTTGTGCGTAATTTGCAGGAGAGAAAAAAAAATTACCTGTATTTACAGCAAATTAGAGCCACGTATCTTTGATGACAATGAAGGGACGAGTTAAGGTATCAGGTATCCGTCCACAAAACGGTTTGGACTGCATTTAAGAGCGTAACCTGTTATTGGGTGGCACTGCAGGCCTCTAATTGAGAAGGGTACTGTGGGGATCTGGTAAAACAAAACAGAGACAAAAGGCCAAAAGAGAGCAAAAAAGAGCTACCTCACACAGTTACTATGGAGAAGAAAAGGGATATATGTATATGCTTGCAATGTGCACTTAGAGCAGGCATAGAGGAAATAAAAATTAATTTTTTGGACAAATATATAAGAAAACTTAATGTCAATTGTATTGTTTTCTTATACCTGAATGTAAATGAGAAGTTGCAACCACTACAGTAATTTTAGGGATGCTAGTTAATGCAATAATTTGAAAAAAAAAAATGTTTTTATAATGTTTATCTATCAATAATATTTGGAAGATAATTTAAAGCTCTCAGAAGGAAGTGCATTGTTCAGATGTGTCTTTTGAATGTTTTCGTTTTCTTTGCAGATCCACTAAAAAAGTAATAATAATAATGTAAAAACTGGACAATCATTTCTGAAAATGCGGCCTTTTTTTTCAGCTTCACTGAATGCATATTTGTGTCATTATTCTTTGCTGCTAAAATGGTGAAAATGTTTGTTGCAAACGCGAATACAATGTGGAGTTTTCCCCTCTGGTATCTCCACTTCACAATTATTTTACAAATCCATCAGCAGCGAATCAAAACACCGGACTTGTAAAACAAGGAGAGAATTATGAGAAGGAAATGTTTTAAGCTGTAAGAAATAAGTCCTGAGATATAATCGTAATGTATGCTCATCAAATCACCGGCATATATGTATTACACACTAATGCGGTTGAGAGGCCTGTAAAAATGTCAAGGGGAAATGGAAAGAAAGTCTGGGAAAGCAGGTTTATGAAACTGTGGAAATGAGAAAAATAAAATCATGTCGTTGTTTATATCTGAACCCCCAGCGGTAGATGTGTGTGCGTGTGTGTGTGGCTTTGGATTTGTTACAATGCAAGGACCATTTTCCTAGCAACACTACATTATGGGAACCAACTGATCTTTATAGAGCTGCATTAAAAGACGTCCTGTTTCTGGGTTATGGGTTGGGTTTAGCACTAAGGTGTGAAGTGAGTTTAGGTTATAGGTTTAGGGTTAAGTTATTGAAGTGAATGAAAATTTATTCATTAGGATCCCCATTAGTTTCCACTGAAGTGCAGCCATTCTCACCGTTTACACCTGGTGCTGCCATGTATGCATGCTGTATAGAGAAATATTCAAACTAACTTTAAAGTCTCACAAGTACTGAAATTCACTTTGTAAGCTGATTTTAAATGGAAACCGAGCGAGCTTTTAGAATAAAGTAATTTTCAGTTGAAATTTTTTACCCAATAACTTTTATTCAATTAAATGAAATATAAACTTTACAGCAAATTTGTATTGATTTAGGTTCATCTGCATACTTTGGATCAGAAAAAGGTTCAAAATTTGAGCACATACAAACACCTCTGATTTCACCAACCTTAATAATTTTGTGGCGGTTTTTTCCTGAGCACCTTAAATGTCCCTCCAAACTATCTTCTCTTCCTTCTTGCTCTTTGTAATTACAACCTCTATAAACAATCCGTAATCAAGAGATAGAAAACAATCTGTCAAAGACACGAAAATTAAAGATTGTGTTAAAATTGAATAATTTTTATTCTCTTATCCATCGAATGTTTAAAATATTTCATTTTGAAGATCAATGCCTGAACTCTGCTTAATCTGTGGAGGTAGTAAAGGTGATTTTTATCCACATGGCACCAATTTACAGTACTCAGTTCAAGGCACTTTCTTCAAACGTTACATATGCAATTCACTTAATTCCAGTTCTGCACACTTACACAGAATGACAAAGTTCATCATAGGAAAACAAGTTATTTGTTGGTGTGCCAGATATTTTTACAGCAGTCCTAAACATTGATGCAAATGGATGTATGTTATTTGTTCTCTTGACACTTTGCCAACATGTTGGTTGTATCCTGCTCACAAAACGCATCTTCTGTTTGTTACCTAACAACCAGCCTAATCTTATTTGCATGATGTTGCTGCTTAATCTGCCTCCCACTGTTCACTCGTACACCCCTCATTCCAACACCCCTTCTGCCTTTTTTTAACAAACAGCAGCCTCCGTGGCAGAATGGCAGGGTGTTATGACAGCACGCTACTGTTAACTGTGTTTGGTTTGGGAGGACAGGAGAACACACACATACTGACACGTACACTCAAAGGACACTGACATCTTCATCTCCACAACTGGCACTGGACAAGAGAAAACGCACTCAGGCATATTTGTGTTTCCAGCATCATCTTCTCCAGATGGAGCTCATCTCCACTCTATTCAAAGCCATATTTTGACTGTTTACTCAGAATTCCTCCATATCTGGCTATTGTTAATCCTGCTTGTCTCTGTGAATATATTCAGAAACATGTTTGAAGTGGGAGTTATATATCTGCTGCATGCTCAAGTGAAGTAACACACAGCCCATGTGCGCTCGCTTAGGGAAAAAGCGAGAAAGTTTTCACAAGTTCTGGTCATGCTTTGGTGAGTCCATAAGACTGTGAACTGTTTGACCTGCCCAGGTGGATGCTGTTCTCCGAAGTGCATCCTGCCTCCTGGAGACATTTGTTTGTACACACGATGAGTTAGTGTTCGCTGCAGCAGGATGTTTGGGACCTGCACACGTGTGTGTGAGTGCACTTCGGTATGTGGGTGGCTGAATCGTCGGTGTACGTTTGCACCCAAAAACCAACCGTAAGAGTTTTCAGTGACCTTTCCGTGGACTTTGAATTCATTTTTTCTAGTTAGAAAAATCTTGCTTTGTCCTGAAATAATGAATCGGGTTTGCTAAGAACCACAGGTTATGGAAAATCGAAAAATAAAATTATTAAATTTTATTTTAAGAAGAATTTTGAAATAAAAAAATACACAATGATCGACAAAGTGGAGCCTCAATGTGCCATTGTCTTCCCCCGTCGCCACATTCAGTTTTTCCACATTTAGCGCTGAACGCTTTGATGCATGCTGAAGGAATGCAGCTTGAATAATCACTTAGGGGAGCACGAAAAGGAAGGAGAGGTGTGTTCCTCTGATGAACCGAAGAGGTGATGGAGTCGATTAAAGAGGCCAACAGGGTGAGAAAAGATGGACATTTAAGAAGAAAGGAACGGAGGACAGAGAGTCAGAGCAGGAAAGAGAAGCCGAATGAAAGTAACGGGGGGCCTCCCTGGCTGTTGTTACGCTGTGTGCGATCATTTGGCTTGATTTGGATTAATGCTTTAATTGGGAAACACACACAGACTGTTACCATCTGTATCCCAAAGTAGTGGAGCGGATGCCAAGACAAACCATTGCTGCGTCACACTGACAGATTCCTCCGCGGTAATAAGAGAGCTGAAGTAAAGGCTCTGTGTGAGAATGATAGGGCTTTAAGGACAAAATAGTTTGAGACTGGGTGGCTTTAGGTCATTAGAGCGGCACAGTCAACCCAGAGTTAACGTCACAGAGGCTGTGTTGAACAGCACAGGATGCAGAAGATATGGAAACACTTAGGATTGCAGAAAGATTCCTACTTCTGCACGAGTTTTAAAACTGTGACCATTAAAAACAGGAGATACGTTGATATATTCAGTTGGAAACACACAAATTGACCATACTGCTATTAAAGTATATATATATATATATATATATATATA
>CAEGAF010178247.1:0-49156 GCA_903067075.1 Micropoecilia bifurca | reverse complement strand
TCATTCTCCACCACCTTTGGGGGTGTTTCCCACTTCGATCTCGGGGCTTCCAGTCCATATTCTGCACAGATGTTCCTGTACACTATGCCTGCCACCTGGTTATGTCGTTCCATGTACGCTTTCCCTGCCAGCATCTTGCACCCTGCACAATTTATTCCAGTTATATATATATATATATATATATATATATATAGAAAAAGTACTTGCTGAAATTTTAGACTCTTTACAAGAAGAGAAATGTAATTTTTCAGTGGGTGGCGCAGCTCGGATCTTTAAGAAAGTGAAGTTTCTTGCAATTTAAAAAGAAAATCATGCAAATATACGGTACGGGCAGAACGTTCCCTAACATGGGTGCTTCCTTTAGATGCCGTGTCAGTTCAGAGAGAGATGCTATTTTCTCGCGAGCGCTGTTTTGTGAGCAGACCTGCCTCCGCCTCTTGTTTCAGATTTAGAACGAGAAGAAAACACGCGGCGGCACTTGAAAGAGTCGCTTTGTAAATTTTGCCCGAAAAATGTGAATGCGCCAGATCCGTCGGAACAGTTGGGTCTGTCTGTCTGTGTGTAACCGGATTAGGAAAATTTGGGGTATATAAATAAAATTAATTGAAGTGAAATCATTCCACAAAAAAAAAAAAAAAACAAACAAACTCTATAACGTAGACCGTGTCGTTTCGGCAGAGCTTCACATTGCGAATGCGGACGTATTTGCTGTAACGTCGCCTTTTCTTCCCTGTCACATTCTGGTTGGAGGAATTGTAAACCGAGCCGTGCTTGTTGTATTACATCCTGTTATCATCACGGAACACGCCGCAGAAGCGCCGCATTTCCCCTTTAATCTGCAGTAATGTAACTGGTCTCGCCTGCGAGTTTCTTGTCTTTGCAGGAACATTTGTGGCTCTGGGAACATGTTTGTGACAAACCGTTTGGGTTTGTTTCTGTCTTCCTCTGTCTGAGAGACTGTTAAAAAAAAAAGAAAAGAAATGTAGACCTAGAAAACTATTTGTCACTCAGCAGCAGACCACAGACTGCAGTGTATAATTACCACTTACTGCACAGTCAGCTGTCTTGTCACACCCTTTATGCCAGGACTCTTCAGAATGGCTGGAGACAAGAGACTTTTCTTTTTGTTTGCTTAACATAAATATTCAAACTGATGTTGTTATTCCTTGTGTCCTTTTTTGGGGGTGGGGGGGTATTATAAATCCTATTGGTTTAATAGTGAGACATATTTTCATCCTTAGCAGATTTTATTATTATTTTTATTTTCTTAAAGCTTGTCACCTCTTTTCCCCACTATGCTGTGCCAGCACATTTGTAGCTGTGGGGTCGGCGGCTTAATAGGATGGTCGGTCTGCGCTTCAGGCCCAGATGAAAACGCTCAATAACTCGTACCTGTACCTGGAAGGAGACGCGGAGGGCAGCGCAAATATGACAAGGGCAAGATGTTTGACGAATAAAGGGATTCTTATGTTTTTCTAAGGAGGCTGAGGCTCGAGGGCTGCGTGGAGGAAGAGGTGTTTGAAAGATTTGAAAATACACTCCAAAGAACAAAAAAATGGCGATGTTAGCAGCATCAGAAGTCGTTAAAATCCAAATGCCCGGATATTTCTTAAAGCGGAGCAGCAGCACAGTGTCAGAGCTTACTGAAGGATGAGAGCGGCTTTGTGCATGTAAAACCTTTGAAATTTTCATCAAACAAAACAAACAGCAACAAAAAAAGGAAAGAAAGCTGGATCTTTCTCTGGATTTTATCAAACAGCTAACAGTCCTAACATTTTTCAGGTATATATCAAAACATACCACACACAAAGCTTCCAACCTTATCACTCCTGCTTCTCTGCTTTGTACTTGACTTGTATTTCAACTGTAAATGATAATAAAAAGTTCAAACGACGCTATCTGATGCTCTCCTTCGCAAAGCTGTAATCACTGCACTAATAAGTTACATGACCATTCAGAACGATATCAACTGATCATAACATATGAGAAACAAAAGTTGCAAAAAAAAAGTAACACACCAGTCATGATGCTACTGAACAACCACAGTTACACCCAGATGAAACCTGGAAACATGCAATATTCAAAACAGGAAACCATTAGAAGTGACACACACACACTAACGATGCTTTAGGACTTGATCTCCCACAAACACCCTCTGCCTCTTCACATTCCAACCTACGCAAAGTTTCTGATTACTTCAATGCGTACTTCAATATTTCTGTTATTAAAAAGACTATATTGAGACACAATTGCTATCTGTTGGCTGCCAAAAGTGGACTAATTGCTCCCAACTACGACACTCGATGGGCATGTTCGTTTTGGCGCGTCATTGGTGCTACTTGCTTTGTGAATCACAGAATAATTCACAAAGTTTGGAGCTAAAAGTGTGTGCAGCGCAATCTCAGTAAATCTGTCTGTTAATCATTAACATTTTAAGATACGCTCTCTGTGCTCTGCAGAACAGAAAGTTTGAATTGGCCACTTGTGATCGGCACCAGGCCTCAGCGTTCCACTGATCAGACTCCAGGTTGAGTATGTGCTCCTGGTTTCAAAGGTGTTTCATAATGAAAGTGCAGGTCTGCGGATGAAAGGGGTTTTTCCCTCCCTCGCTGCCGAGTCCCATCTCAACTCAATCAGCCGTTCAGCCTGTGTAGACGCAGCTTACTGTTGGCTCATCATTTTGGCTTTCGCTGCTCAGACAATAACTCGCAATCTGTTCACGTTCCTTATCGTATATCAGGCTGGATACATCTCGCCCCCAACCCAACCCCCCCGCCGCCGCTTATGCTGCTTATCGGGAATGAACGAATCGCTGTGAATGATGTGACGCGATCAGATTTAGCCTTGTAATTCACGAGGATTCATCAAGACGTTTGTGACTGTGTGTCCTTGTGCAGGCTCGTATAGGCGCGCAGAAAGTAAATGAAAATGATGAGATGTTTACCATTTCTGAATTTCATAAGACGCCCTGTGCCTGCAGCCACTTTGCATATGTTAAAGGGTCAGTGTTGTGTATTTCCCAGGGGCATTTTATAGTACAATCAAGTAACAATGTTACCATCATTTGTTATGAAAATGCTTTATGTATAAAATATGACTTTGTAATTTAACGCCTTGAAATCGGGACTCTCTCTCTACAAACTCCTCCGGTTTTTGAAACTTGACGTCTTAAGGAAGTCATCACAACTTCGCTCCTCTATTAAAGCTTTAAAAACACTTCTAGCAGCGTAGAACTGAGAAGTAGATTGGATAATGACCTCAGCAGATGCCCAGTTCCAACAGGTGTTTGCTAATTGTTGCTGGCTAGTCTGAAGGAGCTGCTCTATGAGGTAGAGGCTTGGAGACTGCAGCTCCGAGGAGGAGCTTCGTTCTTGTGGGCGGAGCTAGGTCCATCCAGGCGTTTTGCATAACTGAATGATTGCCAACAGTGATATTAATTAATTAGCTTTACATAATGTAAAGCTAAAAAAAATATTTTACATAACACTTCCCCTTTAATCTTTTTGCTTTTTTCCATTGAAGTAGTGCTTTTTATTATCATAACATTACAGCTGTTCCTGTTGATCAAAGCAGAAACCCGTTTCACTTCAAACGTACAGATGGGTATTATGAAGTAAACAATATGCTGGTCTTGTCATAAAATCAACATTGGAAGCTTTCCTGTGAGAGAATCGCGTCCCAGCGCGCGAGCAACCATGAAAAGACGAGTTGAGTTTCCCGTTCCTGCCCGTCTTTCTGCCTGGACTCGGTCAAATGCTGCCAGGTGCGTTTGATCTCCACACCAACCCACCTCTCGGCGAGGCCTGGTCACCTGGTCACCTGGTCACCTGGGCGCCGAACCGCCTCGCTCCACTTCCCTGTGTTTGTTTGTTTTAACACTGCGCTGTGCTTTCACGCAGACATAATTAAATCAAGCCTAATCCACTATTTATGCATTCTACCCCTGAATTATTCACACATCAGTTTTATGTTATTGCATTTTTTCTTCTTCTTCCCAGAGACAATTTAAACTTATGCACCAGCTGTTATTGAACACTTCTCCCCTCAAGATTGCTTCTTTTATTAATTACGCCCCTCCTCCGTGCAGAAATGCACAACACAGCCACATAAAGGCTACGCTTGCATCTTTTTTTTTCTTAAGTGAGTATAAATTTGCTTAATGCAGCCAAACAGTGTGTAATAAGAGTAATTAGAACCTCAGGAGAGAGCATGAGTTTATTTTTAAGCCTTCATGCTAACAGCACACAATGAAGAGGTGGAAGTATGTCATTTCGTTTTTACAGAGACTTAAACAATTAACCTTCCTCTGGTCTGGGAAAGTCGGCTGTTTGCAATTGTTGGGGTTGGAATGTTGTTAGGGCCATATGTCGACTTTTCCACAACAACAAAGAAGATCATCTTTGCTCTCTGTATGTGACTCGAGAACCGCTTGTCACGACGGTAACCATGTTAAATTATCGCACTGCAAAATTTTCAGGCCGCCACACTCTGAAGGCAAAGACTTATTAAAGCTCCGGGCTCATTTAATGGGTTACAACTACGTACCATCGACTCTTAATTAAAAGAGAAAACACTTAATGACAGGGATGCCAAATGGATTTTAATTTCTATTAATATTAAGAGCGAATGCGGTTAATTAACCTGACTTGCATTGTTAGTAAATTTACATCCGCCAGGAGGAAATAGACGGTTCAGCTGAGGTTAAAAACCAAAAAAATCTGCTACTGTCTCCGATGCTGTGAACTCCAGAACAGTGAGGACTTATAAACCCTATCAACAGGGCAAAAATAGACACCAACTTTCTCCTCATTATCTGACATTAAATCAGACTAAACATTTCGTATTTTAGGTCAGTCAGGGTTTCCAAATTATTTTTTATTTGCTGCCTGCCAGGATAATGAGAGAAGGTTGCAGAGGCTCTTCTTAGTGTACAGCAATGTTTCTGTCTTCCACAAGTAAAAACAAAAGCACACATTAGCATAGCATAGCGTCGCAAATCAAACTCACCACTTTTTTTTTTTTGCAGTTGGTGACCGTTGATTGTTATTAGACTCAAAATTATTAGACTCAAAATGTTACGTGAAAGTACGTCCACAAAGGACAGGCTGTCTGTGTCCGGAGATGAACGTGTTTTAGTGAAGGTGTTGCATAAATAAAGGTCTTCTTAGCGAAGATGCTGGGTGAAAATGGCGAGACTGTGTCTTCATCAAAAGCAAAACAAATCCTTTACGGACATCTGTGGAAAGGCCACTCTGTAAGGAAGAAGCTATCACTCCACAAACGTCATATAAACGGATTATATTTCACTTAGTGAAATGGGTATCAATAAACTATAAAGTCAACGACGCATCGTAAGCGTTTGTCTACAGTTGTTCTCGTCCAGGAGGAATCAACGCTCCAGGTTACAGACTTGATACAATCTGCTGGTTTTCCTGGGATGCAAACTGTTTAAACTTCTAGATTACTGTTCTGTTTGGTACCTAAGATCCCCTGGAATGTATTGAAATGTGGTTAAAGTTAAATGCTTTTTTGCATTTTTTTTCAAAGTGGCTCAAGACGACATTTATCAAAGAATTTGTGCAGCATAAATAAACTGAAGTGATTTGAGTTGTGCTTGGATGACAACACAACTGAGAGTTGTCTTCTGTCAACAAGATTGTGGTTTTAAAAACTGAAATATTAATATATTAAGAGAAAGCAACAACACACAGCTAAATCTCTCACAAGCTGCTTTCTCTGCCTGGGTAGGTGGGTAGATCTATGGGGTTGGAGCTCTTTTTCATTCAGGATTCATCTTGACATAAATCCACCGCTGTGTTGGAAGAATTCCCTTTAGAGATTTTGGTCCGTACTGACTGGACAGCATCACAGATTTTATTTTTTTATTTTTCTGTTTGACTCTGGACATCAGTCAAAAAACCTCCAACTCTCCCCAGCGTCAATCCATTTTTCTTTTTTTTTAACATGACTTTTAAAAGTCAAGGTATTTGTAGCCTGGCAGATAAAACATTACTTGCCACAGTGTAGAAAATAAATGCATGCTCTTTGCATCGTTCATTCAGCCAAAGTAAGGCCGGCCGGGCCGACAGTGGCTTTCGATGTACAAATCCAATGCACAGCAGAGAAGCTAGAAACCAGAAAAGAAATGCCAGCCTCATTAAAATGTAGCACAAAGTCTGCACGAAATCCCAACACCACATTCCTCTCATAGTTTCTGCAAACTTCTGCTTTGCTCTTACCAGTTCTTAAATTAATCAAATATTGATATGTACACAACAGAAATGCCTGGAGATCACAGGAAGCAAACGATCCGGCAGTAAAATACCAAAGTAAACATTTGAGCAACACCTTGAGAGAAGCAGTGGATGTGAAATGAATAGAAAGCAATTTCACTCATGATTGGATTTTCTTTTGTTGTTTCCCGGCTAAGATTAGATCATATTCATATGCTCAACAGACTCATATGTACAGCACCAGTTAAAAGTTTAGACAGAAATGAATACTTAGGTCCTGCGCAGCCTTTTGATTCAAGCTGTATTTCTTCACTGGATTGCAGAAATCAATACAGAGGCTTTAATTTTTTACTATCCCTGCATCTCTACGGACTGAAAATATTGGCACAAAAGTACAGAGCGTTTTCCATATTTACCAGGTGGGATGAGCCCCGGCGGACAGCAGAATCCATAGCAGCACCGCTGCCGTTTCATTATGTGCCATGATTGTTATAGGGGCTGCAGAGTGTCCCTCAATGGTGATTGATTATAGTCGATGTCATTTGATTTTGATTTAAACACGAAAATCTACTGAAACTAATCACCTCTCGGTCTGTTTCCACTTGGCAGAGCTCCACCTTCATGTAGAGAAACACCTGTCTGACTCACAGCTTATTTTTTACATATAATTCACAGAACATCCTGGATACGATCACATTTTTTTTTACCTCTAAAGTTTACCTGTTGAATACCGTGACGAACTAAGCTACAAATCCAGATTTAGAAGCTTAATTTCTTGACCATAGTTCATAGTTTAGGACGATCTTGGTGTGAGATGGGAAACTTTCATTTAACTTGGTTTACTTTGTACTCCGAGAGAAGTTACAACTACATGACAATGAACCCATAAACGTGGTGGTTTGTGATTGCATTCACACCAGCTCTGTTTAGTCCACTTTAACAGACCTCTAGTCCATTTGTCTTAAAGTCCGGTTCATTTGGGGAGGTATGAACTTCAGTCAAATAGGGCAGAGCGATATGGAATTGAAGTTTTATCATGATATTTTGTTGATAAATATCGTGATGATGATGAAAGGTGACAATAAAAACAATTTCTTACTTCGTTTTTAGGTCATTGAATGGCTGTGGCTGAGAACAATGACAACTTCACAAACACAAACACTGCTCTTCAGAAGCCCATTTATGTCACCAATCACATAAATGTGCTTCTTATCACTAAAATTAACAAAATTTGACATTTGATCATATTTACAAATCTACTGCTATGAATTGATGCACCTTTATTAAGAGAGGAGCTCGTAAAAATAAAAATCCTGACAATGTGGTCAGTTTTGACGGTTTTTAAACATATACTGGAATTTATTGTGCCAACAATTAAACAAAATTTTATGATACGAAAATTATCATGATAAATGATATACAATATGGTAAATGTCCAACCAAGCCAGTTACCAATATGTAGATACTTAACAAGCTTTCTACATGTCATTTTTTCAAACTTAAGTAATTCAATCCAAACGGATCAAACTCATCTGTTTATAGTGGTGTTTAACCTGCTCACTGTAAATGTCTCTTTAAAACATTGTTTCTTGTGGAATAATGCAAAAATACCACATACTGCACTCCACTGCACTAAGTATGAGATAGCAAATGGAAACTAATCACATGTCAGCCTCTATGGCCAATGGCAAGGTGGACCTTGTAAAAACCGCAACTTGGACCTATTTTGTGAAACATGTTTCAACAATTTAACATGGCCTTAAACCAATTCACTACAGGTGCACAGATGGTACATTTCTGTATTTGGAAATGCTCTGTACTTGAAAGAAATGCTTATTTTCCAAAAGTTGTGAAAAAAAAATTGCCTTCCAGCCCGGTGGTAATAACCAGGGGCTGTTTGCCTCGTCTAATTCACCAAAACAATAATTTCATGGATTTGTGTGTTTGTAGCACACAGAGCAGAAGAGCAGGTTGCATTTTCAATTTAAACCGCAAATATATGATGGCAAAAGCAGAAAAGGGGATGAGCTGGTAATTCCAGCAGACTGCAAAATTCAGCCATGGTCGACTTTATAAGTACATTTAAGAAAAAAAATACACCTTGAACATTTTAATGTTGAAACAGTGAACCTCAGTGTGTTTTAGGGGTATCATATGGTGTAGACAAAGTGTCCAACTCAAATCCCAGAGGCCAAATCAGGCTCTTCAGAGCTTTTTATGAACCTTAGAAAACAGTTTTATGCTTAAATAAAATACTAAAAGTCATGTTGCTAAGAGACGTTCATATTTTAACGGTTGGTACGGACAAGGTGCCACACAACTAATAAACTGACAATGTTTTCAATCAAAGAAGAAAAAAATCTGTACTTTGTATAAAAAGAAACACGGTTATCAAATGATTTAATAGTGTTAGCATAAAAAACAAAAACATAATTATGGACGTAGACGTAAACATAACCACAAACAACCCATAGAAAGTGAAGCAAAGAACTATGACCAACTATAGAATGATGGACTAAATCATTTCAAAATTATATATTATATATATATATATATATATAAATTTATATATATACATGTCCGGGGTAGTTCTGTGATCGCAACATGACCAAATGTGAACAGGTTTAAGGGACATGAGCTCTTGACTGGGACACTGACTGAACTCTGAGTCAGCTTTAAAGTCAAACCAGCAGACAGTGGGAAGTACAAACTCTTCAGGACGTGCTACTCATCACACTCTGTCATTTTCTCTCTGGGAGCTTTTCTTTTCTTTCCTTTCCTTTTTTCTTTTGTCGCCCTCCTTCCAGCAGGCAGCCGGGTCCCGTGTGAGGAAATGTGACATTATTTACCGATAGCCATTGTTTAGCGCTCAGGCCGTCACTTCAAAAACCCTTGTCACAGTCTGACTCTGCAAAGTTTTTCCAGGGTACAATTAAAGCAAAAAACACACAATGCCAGGAAGACGGATGAGCGCAGAGTATTTTTTTTCTTCTTCTTCTTCCTTTCCTTTCATATCTCTGACCTTAAGAAAAAAAAATCCCACCCTGTGGACAGTAACACCCACTGAGCAGCAGTCGGCGCGGCTAGAAGTACTTCTTAATTATCACCCTTGAGCAGTTTGTTTTGAAGATACTGTTCGAAAGGACAAAACCGAAGGAAAGGATTTTCAAAGATTTTTTTCCTTTTTTTTCTTTTATTCCTACATCGAAGCCACTGGTGCCAAACATGAAGCAGAGTAAAGTGAATGGCAGGGACAGGGCAGACTCTGGATTGCGCTGATTGACATGGCAACGCTGTCATATTCCTTTTGATGGGATTAAATTGTCACGACCCCTCAGATATGGAAATGGGAGGCACTGATCTGAGGCAGTGAAAATGTCAACATTATTAAACTGTTAGACGGGTCAATGGGGCTAAAAGGCGTTTTGTCCAATTTTACGAAGATCTTTGAAAGCATCGCCGCCTGTTAGACCAATAGAAAGGAATCTTTACAAGTGGAAGAGAATAAAAATCAACAAATTAGCAAGCATTTGTATCCTGCTCTGATAGTGCTACATCAGGGATGTCCAAAGTGTGGCCCGTGGGCCATTTGTGGCCCTCAAAGTGACTCTTTGTGGCCCACAAACAGTAGTTCAAGAATGATAAAAATTTGTTTGAACTTTTTTCATTTTGATTAGAGTAAAATTATCACCAACATATTTGTTTTATGTTGGTAATTAAGTATTGGTCTTTTTTACAGCCAAGCTTTTATGATGAATAGAACCACTGAACTTTACCGAAAAGCCAACTTTGCTGCAACAAATCGGCTTTTATTTAATTTATTAAACTCTGCAAGCATTTTGAAAGAAAGTGATCCAAATACTGTTTTTAAAACTGGAAATAAATGTGTTTAACCAAACCTAGCAAGATCTGGATACATAACATCCCTTTCCTACAAAAGAAAAACATAAAATTGGGCTATTTTACTTGATTGTAGTTCTCTTAGTCTTTTTTTTCTTTTCTTGACCCATGAATGTTTTTGACAGGTCATCTTTGGATCACATGACAGAAGGTTTGGACACCTCTACCCTAAATTATATCCAGTGAGCTCAACTATCTTAAGAAGGCACAAATTACAAAATAGAGCTAATCTGCGTTTAATTTAATTTCAGTATAAATGCACCATTAAGACCAAGAGCCTCAGCAGATCGTATGATTTTATTTGTGTTCATTCCTTTGCCACCCCCTTGCCGCTCATTTATATTTGATCAGGTCTTACCATACATTAATTCCCTTCCTGTGTTCATTAATGCTTCACAGGTCTTGCCATAAATGTTGATTTCTCTGTGTTTGGTTTCTGTATTTATCCTTGCCTTCTGCTCTTTAGGTTCTCTTGGTTTTGTTCTCTTAAGAGTCTTAATATTGTTCTTTTCCTCATGTTTTGTTGTTGTTTTTTTAATTCTCAGCTCACGGTGTAAATTATTCATTTTCCTTCATTCCACCTGTTTGCCTCCTGTCTCCCAGATGCATCCTGTTAGCCATCAACCACCTGCCTCTTGTCCATAATCACACTCTGTATTTAAGCCTCTCGGTTTCTGCCGTTCTCTACTGGTTCCTCCTGCTATCATGCTGCTTCCTCCTCCATGGTTACCTTCCTTGTAGGTCCTCTCCATGGTTATAATTAAAACACTCAGATTATCTTTCTTTAGATGAGAGAAATGTGACCTCGGTTATATAAACATTCTTGGAGCACTTTTAATTCAGTAAACCAATAATTGACCAATGGTTGCTATGGAATTTGCCAGCTCTGGATTAGAGACTCTATTAATAGGACATCTAGTCAACCTAGCATCTCGCAGACGTGTTCACGCTGCTAATACTACTTATTTATATACTTTTAGCTCATATGAACTGGTATATATATGCCGTCTAGTCAAAGGAAAAGAAAAACAGCATGTTTTAGGCATCTTGTAGACTTGACTTGTGCTCTGCTGCTCACTATTCTTGTTTTCGTCTTGTGCTTATGGCTAACCTTGTAGAGTCTTTATGCGCATGTTTAATACTCTGTGCTTAGCGCCACTCGTAGGTCTGGGGGAGTAAAAGCACAACTTATCTGTGTTTCCATGTGAAGGAAAACGTTTCTGGAAGAGGTTCCGTGTGGATTTTTTATTTTTATTTTTAAATTGAAAACCATTTTTTTGGAAAAAAGTTGTCATTTTGACAACGACTGGATCTGTTTGGTGACATTCTTTGAAGGAGGTATTATTGCCACAGCCAGTACAGTCACATGGTAAGCAGGTAAGAACGCCCAAGTTTCTGCCATGCAGGCTTTGTGGCCATCTTGGTATCATGAAACTGGTCTCAACTGGACGACACACAAATCTGGCCGTTTTGGATGAATGAAACTAACAGACATCATTGAAACAAAGGCATAAAAAGTCCAATTGTCAGTTTGGGACACAGAAAACGTGGAAGAAGATGCTCAAATTTGAGCTCTTTGACCTACTTTCAGAATACCACAGTTGGCACAAAACTACTATTAATACTTCATCCTTATGGTATCATAAGGTAATGCTGTGAAGATGCTTTTCTTAGTCGGCAAACTGGTCAGATTGAATTAGAAGACTGATGAAGCTAAAAACGGGGAGGAAGAGGCAGCAAAAGACACAGAGGATGGTGTTCAGTCTGTCGTCTTCCAGGAAGACAATGTAAACGACGTACAGCTGGAGGTTTATGCAATGGTTTAGACCAATATGTCACAATGGACCAGTTAAAGTACATGATTAAAACCAACAGCAGAAGTGTTTATCATTGAGGTTTTTGGAAACTCTTCTTCCAATCTAAATGAGGTGGAGCAATTTTACAAAAAAAAAAAAAAAAAAGTATCAGAAAGAATTGAAACACGAAACGTTGGTGGTGGGAGTATCAAGCTACGGTGTTGATTTTATTTCTTTATTTTCAGCCAACAGGGGAAACGGGATTGATGGAGTGAACATGCAATGTTATTTGAAGAGAATGAACAAAAAAAATCAGTTTTGTAAGTACATGCACCAAAAATCAGCTTTTTATCCATTACTGCCCCTGAAACATTAAAATCCCAGCAGAAATAATACTGTGAATGAACAATTTCAATGGGTTGTTAAAATAAAAATATAAAAAATAAAAATTTACCATGAATTACCAGACTTTTTCTTGCACCATCTTTCCTAAAACAGTGCCAAGAAAAATGAGTTTCTTAATATTAACTGTGTCGCATAAGAGTGAGTTCATATTTGTATATATGTATATATCTTTAACATTAACTGAGAACCTTGAAGCAAATCAGAGAAATGAATCCCTGTGATCTCAGATGATTTTTCTCTCTTTTTTTGGTACATTGTACTTTATTTCATCTGAAGCTTTCAGTCACAATCAAAGTCCTATCTGCTGATCTTTTATCGTTGGCAGCTTTAATAAAAACTTAATAACTCTCCGGCTCCTGCTACACTTATACCGTGGATCAGGGGCAGAGGGGGGAACTGGGGTGTGAAATAGACTGCAGTTAGTTGATGGACTCATGAAAAGGACTCGGATGGCTGCTTGTCACTCACACAGCCGGAGAGCCGCCTCTGCTCCATCTGAAGTCAAAATATGAATCTAAATAGCCTGGAAAAAGGCATTTCTCCATCAATAGATCCCTGAAGTGGCATCATCACGGTGGAGTTATTGGCAGCCCTGCCTTGCCTTGCCTTGTCTTGCCTTGCCTTGCCTCGCCTCGCCTGGCCCAGCCTCGCCTCGCCCGCACCGCCGCGGGGTAGGAGGGGTTGTAGTGACGCCGTCATCCAATGGGCACCGGCTTCCTCCGGACGGAGCGCAGCATCTTCTGTCTCAGCGGCACTTTTGCGCCAGACAAGTAGGAACGTTGTCTTTGCTCAGCGGTGGAGAAGAGAGAAGAGAGAAGAGAAAAAAAACACAAAACCACTACGGGAGATCCGGGAATTATACCGACTGACGGAGATTCATCCTTCTTCTTTTTCCTCCCCTGATTGTTTCTTCTTCTTTCTTTCTTTCTTTTCTTTCTTCCTAACCTTTTAGCATTTTTTTCTTTTTATTTTGTTTGTTTGTTCGCAAAGATGATCGCTGGCTGCATCCTGTTGGCTTGCTCCGTACTCGTGGGCGCATCCTCGGTAAGATGAGTTCCTGTTCTCCCCCGTCTGCTCCGGTTTGGAGGCGCTGCACTGCCGTAGTGCTTTGCAGCGCTGCGCTGCTCTGCGCTGCTCTGCGCTGCGCTGCGCTGCGCTGCGCTGCTCTGCGCTGCGCCGCTCTGCGCTGCGCCGCCTGGGCGCTCGGAAGTGGCGGCGGACGGACGGCTCACTTTGCCCCGTTGTGCTGCGCCGCCACATGATGGGTGCAGTGGAGCCGCGCAGTTTGGAGAGGAAACAGAGAAATAAATTCTGCAAAGCTTCTGATTTAAAGTCATTTATTTATTCCCTAAAACACGGGCGGCTAAAAAGTAAGAGCGTTTCCTCCCCGGAATAAACTGCAGCATTATTGCGGTGGACGAGGCTTTTCTGCATGTTCTGGACTGGCTTGTTGTTCCGCCGCCCGCAATTAAACTTCGCTTCCACGCTGCGAACATTTCAGCGCCAAACAACTGATCGGTTGGCGATCAGTTCTACCTAATGAGGAAGAATAATTGGAGGGGTGTGAGAGGGGGACATCTTATTCCCTCCACAGGCAAACAACTGCCGTGGCTGAGCTGTGTGTGTGTGTGTGTGTGTGTGTGTGTGTGTGTGTGTGTGTGTGTGTGTGTGTGCAGTCAGAGGGGATGTGATACTATAGATGCATGAATCAGGTGGATGCTGTGAGGATAGTTGCTCTTTCCGGCTCGCACTCTGTGATCCTGCAGCTGTGCCTGATAATAATGCACATTTAGCATTTTTCTTGTGTCCTTATCTACACATTGCAGAGACGCTTCACTTTATGGACACTTTCTGTGTTGTTACCGTTACTCAAGCAGCTGGTCGTCTTTTATTTGAAGGATTATGGCTAATTATGATCATTTGAGTTCACAGATGAAGTGTGTCTAATAGGATTTCACTGCATTGTGCCACTGCACTGTGGTGGTTTTTTGATCTGGGTGATGCGTCTCACCACCCAGGGCTGCAGCGTCTTTGGGGCGGCCGGGTTACTTTGGTGTAAAGTTATTTGTAAGTTGTCGCACAAATGCATGTTTAACTGCTTATTTGCGTGTGTTGAGGTTAGGCATGTGGTATACAGACTTATTGTCATGCCGTGTGTGTGATTCTACATGCAAACAAAAACACAGTTATCAAATAATGCAGGTTGGAATGTTTTGAATCACTGTCTTGTGGTTCTAAATTTGTGTAAAAATATATAAACTTTTATACAAAAAATGACCTGAATGACCAAATAGATTTGATTTAAAACAAAATAAAAATATTTTTACCTTTGCTACAATGATATGATCACACTTAGTGTTATTTTGCCTTTGGGAGACTTAAAAAGTTTGAATAATCACTAATTAGTGTTTGAAGCTGCTCTTTATGCTAAATTTTACATTTTTGCTGTTTTGCTTCCTTTGGCAACATCAACATGTTACATATTAACAACTATAAATTTGTTGTGCTGTTTACTAAGGTAGGAAACCTGCATTAAGTGGCTTAGCAGCCATACAGCTTATAGATTAATCAGTGTTAACCTTAATGAGAGTGAGTGGTTTTTATGTTGACATGTAAGTTTAGCTGCCTATCCTCCAGCTGGACGGCAGTGCACAGCATTGGCATGGCTACTTGCTCATGTCCTAAAGAGGACTTCAGACTGTAGGAGTGGTATTGCTTTGTGAATCTTCTGCCTACCTTGATTTTGATTTTGGGAGAACTGATTGCACTGCACTGGAGGAAAACATATAAACTCAGTCATCTCCTCCCTGAAATTCCAGTTCCTAAAAAATCTACACCAGGTGCTGAAGTCTAGTGAACGTATAGAGTTGGCCGGGCAGGTGGAATCTGATGGTGATCGATCTGCTTCAGAAAGTGGATCCAAACAGGAAGATTCAGTGTCGGTCTAAAAAAAAAATCCACTTATGAGCCTAAATTAGTCCAACTTTTATTATTATTTTTCCCCCTTCCCCTAGGGGAGCAGGGCAGGTCAGCCCCCGAAGCCTCCCTGCAGACCCGGCTTCTCTCAGAACTTCTACACGGTGATCGTCCCCAGAGACACGCTGCACGGCCAGAGCATCCTCAAAGGTAAGGCTGCTGCTGGCTGCCATTTATTGACTGATGATTTTCTTTTCTTTTTTTTCTTTTTCTCATCTCTGCACTGATGTGTCGCATCGTGCGAGTCTGTGTTTGCCTACCTGGTGTGTGTGTGTGTGTGTGTGTGTGTGTGTGTGTGTGTGTGTGTGTGTGTGTGTGTGTGTGTGTGTGTGTGTGTGAAGAGGGGCATATGATGTGGTGTGAGAGTCTCCATCGCTCCTAAAAGGTCAGAATGTAATTTAGTCGCGGCCGTCCAACATGGACGCCGCACAGCGCGGTTGGGACTCCTTTCCCTTTTCCCCCTGCAGGATTGTGGGGATGCGATGTGGCAGCAGGTAGCTCCACGCATTCTGTTCCAGCAGCTTTTCAATTGAAATGAGGTTTCACTGATGAATGAACACTGAAATTACTCCGACTGAAATAAAAATGAGAAATTACTTTCTTTTTTTTTTTCTTGATTGACTTAGCTCGGAGGCTCTCCGTTGAACAGCCTTCCTCCTTTCTCTTCCAACTTTCTTTTTTTATTTTTATTTTATTTTTTGCTGTTTCTTACAGCTCCTGTTTTTTAATCGCTTCGTTTTGTTCTTTTTTTTTTTTTTTAAAAGAGAATCCAATTCCCGTTTTTCATCCACTTCATCTCTCTTCAGCCGAGGCGCCGCGCTGCACCTACTGCGAGGTTAATCTGCAGCCATCTGAAAATTCTGCTGCAGCTTTTTCAGCATGTCTCATTTGTTTTCTGGTGAATCATAGCTATAATGGAAATGAATCCACTGCTCTCCCTCCCCCCTCCAGCCACATTCCAGTGTCCCCCATTTGCATAATTGACTGACAAAGAACACCTTGAACAGTCGCTGAATGTGCTTGCATAGCGCAGAGCAGATTATATTTACATCTTAAAACTTTGTTTAATGGCGCTGTAAGAAAGTGTGTGACCTGTTATAGCTTTCTGTTCTTATAGAAGTTTTTTTTTTCGACATAAGGTTTATATCATCAGTTTTAGTCAAAAATATTCTCTCTGTAAAGAAGAGATGCAGTTTTCAAAAGATAATTTCATTTCTTTAAGAGGAACAAAAATGATCAAAACTAATCTGGTCATATATGAAAAGCTAATTAACCCCTGAACCTAATGACTTGTAGCATCACTTTTGGCAGGAGCAACTATGGTCAAGTGTTCTTTGTGACTTGTTCAAGGTCATGCCATTGCAAGCCAAACTTTGACTAGGCCACCTCAAAAGTTTATTTTTTATTTTTTGTGGTCATTCAATTGGGAATTTCTTTAGATCCTTTGCATATTTAAAGTCCACTTGAGTTTAAGGTCACAAACGTTCTTCAGCATTTTGTAGAAGACAGCGGTTACACTCAGACCTTGAAGCTGCAAAGCACCGCAGCACCATACCACCGCCACTGTGTTTGACTGTTGGTTTGATGCTATTTACTGAAATGCTGTTTTAGTCTTTTTTTAGTACTAGATGCTTTGAGAAAATGTCACTTTTGTCTCATAAATCCACAGCCATTTCTGCAAACTTAATTTGACTTTGTCTGATGTTTAAATTTGTATGATCTGAAACATTTCAATGTGATTAAGAAGCAAAAACTGAAGAAATGTGTAAATTTAGGGCAGTAGCTCAGGGCTCCAATTTTTTGGGGGTGCACACATACTTTCTTTTTTCTCTATAAATATATTTTGGAAACATTTTACTTGCATAATAGTGAAAGGCTAATATCAGAAGAGTTGCATAAACATTTAGGGATTTTTATGAACATAAACAATGCTCAAGTGTTTTAAGGTTAAATTATAATGCATTTTTTGGCTACAACATGAAGCTATTGGCAGGGGGACATATTAACTCTATCAGGCATCATAAAAGCTTTTTTCCTTCGCTGGCCAGGACACCAAAGTTTTCTCCAGCCCAGGGACCAACATCCTTGTAGATCCAGCCCTGAGCACAGACATGGTGAACGGTGAGGCTCGATTTGAATATTTAGGAGGTTCGATCTGACATGAATTCGGCAAAAGCTTAGATTTAACTCAGGGAACGGAGCCAGTGTTCGGGACGTTTCACATTCCCGTCGTCTCCTCCCTGCATAATCACAAACTGTTACTCATAGTTGTGGATAGCAGCTCCAGCAAGCGAGCAGAATGAGGTAAGCTGTCCCCTGACACCTTGCCTTTACAGCCAAATATTTGTCTATTGTTTGTGAAATGCTGTTTGCCAGAGGGAAATGGCATTTTTATTGGAACAGCTGTTTGAGGATTTTCCGGCTGCAGAGCGTAACAATTGAATTATTCTGGAGGTGATTTTGTTGTTTAAGGAGCTGACAAGGACAGTGCAGCCGGTCGGCGGGGAGCCGCTTCGCCCCGGAGCCTCAAGGTTTCCAAACCGAATCGAGACGTCGGTGCTGGTCCGGAAGAACGTGGTGGATCCAGAGCACTTACTATGTGGATGAATGTGGTGTGTGTGTGTGTCAAGGGGATGCGACATGTCCCAACGTAGCTATTAGCTGCTAATGCCTTTGTTTGAAAGTGTCACAGCAGAGCTTCAGCTGCGTCAATTTGATTCACCTTATGTTCCCGATCGCTGCGGCTTTGATCCCACGTTACCTTGGCTTCCCGATTCTCCGTCTCTCTCTGGTCGGTCTTTGTGAAAATCAATCTGAGATCCGTGCTGTCCTCCCATACCTGCTATTCAAAGAGATTCGGGTTCCAGCAGCTCGAGGCGTCTTGCTAGTGATTAATGCGCAGCAAACTCGTCTTATTGGACGTCTGTTTGCTGTGCGGTGGGACACAAAGTGGGAGGGAAGCTCAATTTTTACAGTATGAAAACCTCCACACTCTCCCTTCCAAGGAAAATAATTGGTCAGGGCCTGTTGGGGGAGGAATCCTGGATGCTCTGGAGCTGGGAGGGGAAAGGTTACGGGCCAGTTACCAGTAATAACGTTTTAAAGCTGTACCATTTTTTAAAAAAATCAGCCAAACCCTTTTGTAAAATTATTTTTCAAGGTGCTTTGTTTATATTTTGGAGAGATGAAACTTTCTTGTAGTCGGTTCACTATATGTCCAACCAACCATTAGCCTCTCTAATATTACCTATTTTAAGTGTTTTGCATAACAGTTCAGTTGTAGATTCATCACCAGCATCAAATACAGCAGATTATCAAAAAACATGTTCCGTTTCTCGCCCATTAATTCCAGAAATGCTTTTAAAATGAAACGTGTCCAGTTTTGGAGGTGACCAAAACATTTCAGTAAGAACATTAATCATACAAGTTTAATATAGTCTAAATTTACTATAATTTATATTGTTCAAAAACATATTTGAAAAAATAATGGTCCTCAGTTATCTCCACCTCCATTTTCCGTCATATTCTGTTCTGTGCTGACATGAAATATGTTGCCTTGATTGATCAATTATTGAAAGAAAATGGGTCCATTCCCTCAGATACATTTGAAAATACGTCAATGGGTTGTACAGCTGTCAGTTGATATCTAGGAAAAGTCTGTAATGATGCACTCAGTATTCAAATATGAAGACCTGATTTTTGTCTGTACCTGTCAAGCAGAAAGTTGTTTTACTGGCAAAAATGTTTAACTTTCTGTGGAGTAAGCATGTTTTTTTGAAAGAAGTAGTTTTCAATGCTTTTCATTAAGTTTGTGCATCAAACCAACCATAAGTAGGCTAAATGTTATTGCTAATCCTATCCGAACTGTGATTATAACCGGCCAGTCGCAGGTCAAAGCGATCACATTATGTCTTTGTTCAGCTGTAAAGTCGAGGTTCTCACACCTTCAGAATCACACGAGAGTTTCCACAGTTCGGTTCTCGGGGGATTTCCGGCTCCCTCTGGACACGGACGTTTAGGTGTCCAGAGGGGTGAGGAAAGGGCAGAAAGCTGCAGCCCAGCGGGGGCAGCAGTGTGAAGGAAGCTCTGCTCTTCCAGTCACCGAGCAATGTGTCCACTTCGACTCCTCACGGCGAGGTGGAGGGCCCAGTTGTTTGGCTTCTGTTTCACTCGGCGTGTGGGTGGCTAAGACGGCGACCATGTAATATTTTTCTTGTCAAATTCATTAACACCCATCTCGGTTAATTAAAGGTGTTAGAAATGGCGTCCTCCTCGACGCGGCGGCAGCATATGCCCGTCTGTCGCGGTGCGCGGCCGCCTTATCTGCCGCTTTTTTCCCCTCCGTTCCGGCATCGAATCACACCTTGCTTATCTGCTGGAGTTTACTCTCCAGTATGTATGTTTCAGGGCGCAACTTCCAGTGATTGTCAGTTTGTGTTCACTTCGTCGTAATGAACACTAAATGTTGGCATCAACTCCACCAACATCACGTTTAGCTTCTTGCCAACGTTTCTCGTCAAACATGTCTTGTGTTTTCTTTTTCATTATTTTTGTACTAACACTACTAATATCTTGTAAAAGCATTCATACTCCCTATGAATTCAACATTTTTGGCACATCACAAACTAATTTGCATAACTGTGAAGTGAAAGTAAAAAAGGCTTCCTGTGTTTTCCCAGAAAATATGTTATTTTGGGGGGATGTAGCTCCACCGGCTTTCCACGGTTTACTTACAAAAAGAGCTCAAGCTTCGCCAAGTTGGAGGGATGCATCCGTGAACATCGATTTTCAGGTTTTGACACTTATTCACAGTTGATTGTAGGTGTGAGGTTTTATCATGAACTGGAATGGAAACGCTTTTCTCACGTCACACGAGTCACGTGGTCAACAAGCTTGTGCAAACCACGAAGAAGAAGTCAGGACGTAGTTGGAGGATGATGGCGCGGCATGTTTTTTAATTACTTTGTGAACAACCTTATTTACGTATAATTTTTAAATTGCGTTTGTTATTTAATGGAAACGTGAAACTGCTTTTTGCGACATTAGCAGAATATTGACAAAGTTTTGTAATAGAGACACAGTTTATGATTTATTAACTTAAGAAGTATGGAAACACAGGAAGGTGTATACATTTTTTTCACTGTCCCGTTTGACATTTAGTTTCACATGTGCTCCCATGATTTGGTTATGCTGGTTCTTAATGTTAAAGGTTTTATCATAATATCTGAAGAGAATAGAAAACCTTCCTCTATCACAAAATCTTTTTCAATAAATATCAAACTTGGGCCACAACTTTGGGGTTTTTCTTTCTTTCTTTCTTTTTTAAAGTTTGGCCCACTGTGTATTCGCGTTTGACACCTCTGCTCTAAAACCATTCTACCTTTAGCCATTCTACCTACAGGTTTTCTTTCAGGCTTGGCTTGTATGCAACACCATCCTTGCTGGAGAAGAATCGTCCTCACAGCACCATCCTCCCCCCACAACGTGTCACAATTATGACGGCGTGTTCAGGGTGATGTGCGGAGTTAGTTTTCCATCGCACATCGTTCACCGTTTACTTTGGTTCTTATTTGATCATCTCTTGGCACATTTTTATCTCCTACATGACGAGAACGTGGCTGTTTCTGATTGATCCTTGTCAGTTTTGGTGACCTGCCATGTTTAATGGTAAATTTGTAGTTGTGTTTTTCTGATGACGTTTTCAAATGATTTTTGCTCACTTGTCTTCTCTAATAAACCTCCCTGAGGATTTTATTTAGGGGTATTAGATTGACAGGGGTGAAATACAAATACTGTTTATTTGCTTTTCTTCCAATTGCTCAGTGTTTTTCTACTTTTTCTTGTATCCCCCAAATTTCCAATAATATAGATGTTTTTGCTTGATTTAAATGACTATTTTTGCAAGGCACTCTGCTTCCGTGCATGAGATGACGTTCCTTTTTTTTGATACGAAATGTTTCACTTCAGCCAGCAGCAGCTGGTTTGCCAACGTTTGGAAGAGAGCAGCTAGGGTACGGTGTCTGGCAAGGGGAAAAAAACAAAAACAAAACCGTCTCAGCATGAAAAGGAATAATTACAGGCGGAAAAAGATGAAATCCATTTTACAAAAAAAAAAAGTCCATTTTCCCCTGTTCTTTTTGACTGAGTGCCTGTGTCCAAATGATTTAGTCCTGATGGGAGTGGCCCCTTACAGCCTGACGGTACCTGCTCCCGTACAGCGTGAGGCTTCGCTGGAGGGTTTAATGAGGAAGAAAATGATGCGAGTTGCATACAGCAGTTCTTACCAGCTTTCATCTCTGCTGAACACTGGAGAGTTTTTTTTCTTTCTTTTTTTTCAGGGCCCAACATGTTTGAGCACCTTTTTCCACCACCGTCATCATATAGCTCCCGTTGTTTGGCACAATAAGCCTCCGCCTCTTCAGCCAGACCGCTTCTGTTTTGTTGCCAGGTGGGGGTGCAACACCGCGGTGAGACGATGCTTTATCTCTCGATGGAGATCGTGGGGAAAGCCTTTAAGCCGCCTGGCCGCTGGGTCACCATAACCTCCAATTTTATCCATGTTTTACAGGTTTTTGTGTTTGTGCTGGAGCAAAGTTTTCTCAGCCGATTACGAATCTTGTAATCCCTTTTTGCTTGTTCCTCTCCTTGTTTGGCTGGTCCAAAAATATCCAATAAAGCCTCCATCGCTAAGCAAACCTAAGGACTCCCCTTTGCTGGCTATAAGTCGGGTTGTGTGGCCTGTTGAGGGGAAAGCTTTTGTGTCATCAAAGGAAAGAAATGTATATATATATATATAAATAGTGGGCACTGAACATTGGAAATACATTATGCAAATAAAGTTAAAAAAAACACATCAGGCTTTTAGTGGAAGAAAAATAATTTAGGTTCACTTTATGCGTGATGTAAAAAAAAAATTCTCATTGCTCACCCTTTTTGGTTTCGGATGTTATCACACCTTGGTTTGATTGGGGGGACAAAGTTGCAACATTTTGCTACATTTTCAGTCAGTATGATTCGCTGTCACCCTGCTGAACCAAACCCTTTGTAAAACCTGTTCACCGTCTGGCCTGTGGTGGCGCTGCACTGAGAACCGCTGAGGGAAACAACATGAAAAGGTATGAAAAGGACATGAGGTCAACTTCTTTCTCTGCAAAATGTAAACAAAAAGGCGAGGAGCGTCACATTTTATGTTCACTAATTTTAAAATTTGTGAGCAAAAATCAGTTGCAGGATTTGTCTTTTCCCTTTAGCGCTAGACTCTTGCGTTCATTTTGGTTGCATTTACCCAGAATGCCCTGTGCTATGGTCCACTTCCTGCTCTCCTGTCTGGTTATGCATTCATACGAACCGTGCCAGAGTTCACTTCTACCAAACCGAGACCTGGATTTGTTGGTGGCTCTGAGTTAGCATCGCAGTTCAATTCTACATTCTCACTTCCACTAGAAACCAAACTGTATAGTCACATTAACTAGAGTTTCATTGAACAGGGCTGGTGTGAATGCATCCTTACTTTCAGAATAGTCAGAATATATTACTGGTAAAATGCTGAGAGGTCCTTTAAATGTGTAATGCATCCTTCTGTGACCCTGCTGGTCATTCATTTTGAACTTTATAGGTTTAAGAAGCTGCTGCGATCGTGTGGCTGACCACGGAAGACCCTTGTTTAACTAATTCACAAATGTCTGCCCTGCCTCAAACTTACAAGAAATAACTCATCCTATGCTTCCATGTAAATGTTTGTGTGGGCGTTGGGTCAGGATTAAAGGTGAGGGCTATGATTTATAGACGAGCAAACAGCAGGGCCTTAAGGTTGCCGATTCCTGCTGGAGGCAGATAAGCCAAGAAAAGGGGAATAACCAACTGCTGCACATCACTGTGCAAACCATCAATTTGCCCAAACGGACACCTAGGAACACATAGAGGATGACGTCGGCTCGGCGCGCGAGACATTGATTTGCCGCTCGGTCGGATAGCGTCTCTTTAAGTTGCTGTCAGCACATATTTGAAAAGACAACAGTGATTAGCATCACCCTTTACCCCTCGTCGGTCCTGGGAGACGGTAAACGCGAGCGAGGCTGTTTTAGCTCAGGTGTCTGGCTGGATGCTTGTTTGCTGTTACATTGCTAAGATGCTTTGACAGAAAGTGGCAGTGGAAAATATGAGGTACCCAAATCTTTTAGGCTAATGATATTTGTGATGGATGCTTCACAAATACAAATAGGAAAAGAACTGAGTAAGGGATGTGTTTTTCATCCTGTCAGGACTGGTAGTGAACAGCATAATAACCACCCGTTTCATTTCGATTATGATATTCTTGAACCTTATTTTGGATTGATTTGGTTAAATTTTTGCTCTGCAGGGCCCCAATCAGAGTTCGTTTCCCCTGTTGGTCCGGACCTTTTGTGTAGGTGTGAATGCACTCAAGGGAACGCTGTCATTTAGTGTTAGGTAAGAATAATCTAGTGGTAGGAATAATCGTCACCTGCATGTCTTTCTTTCTAAGTTATAATCCGCTTGTAAGAAAAACACAACGTGAAAGCAAACTTAACAGAATAAATACATTTTAGTCTAACAAGCAAACAAGTGGACCAAAGCATTTCCAACACCCTTAGAGTTTGGTGTGACTTTAACTGCTCCTAATGTTTGAACAAAACTTACAACAGATATTTATCTTGTATTTTTATTTCTTCTTGGAAGTATTATATATGACTTTCTGAAATAACAGACTGTTTACAAAGAGACGTTTCATGATTTGCCCCACCCATATGTTCAGACTACTAATATATCTGAAATTCAATGAAATTACTGTATTTTTTATCACTTAAAGTACCTGTATGTAACTTTTATATTTTTGCATATTTAAGTGTCACCATGTTGTGACGTTATAAGACAATCTGCTCCTATGCCTTCTCCCTGTGGCTCTGCTGTCATCTACACACTTGCTCTGCTCTGTCAGAAACAACCAATCAGAGCCAGGAGGCGGGTTAGAGTGCTATCGATCACCCGTGTGTACGCTGCTCACACCCTCCCCCTTTCACACTACAGCTGGTTTACTACCACCGCCATCAATGCCAAGGCTAGTTAGCATAGCTACAGATGACAATGGATAAACAGTTTTCCTGAAATGATGAGTTGTTTCTCCATCATTAGTACATTGAGCAACCTGTACCTGAGGTTGACTGATAGCACTAAGACCCTCTTCCGGGCTCTGATTGGATGTTTTTGCATTTATTCTGATGGCAGTAGTAGCTCAGGAATGAGGCGAAGGAGCTCGATCTGCACAGATTATCTGTCTTATACAGTCGCAATATGGTGACAAGTTTAACAAAAAAAACATATTTTTGGTAAAAGTTACATACTATACCTTTAAGGGAGGAGCTTCTTTGGACTTCAGTCAAGGTATAACCTCAAGCAACACAGGATTATGTTGTATAGATGGGTCACTAAACCTGATATCTGATCAATGAATGATATCAGGATTGGTTCAAATAGCAGTGCTGGATTGGATTAACCCCCTCCCTCCACCTTTAAAAGCAATCTTGAATTGAATGTATTTTTTTTTCTTCTTCTTTTTGCTTCCGTCATCTCTGGGCTTTTAATTTAACAGCGGGTCTCCAAGTTCACAGAGAGAGTAGAAAAATATGAACACGCTGAACTTTAATCTAAATGATTTATTTAAAAGGGGATCCTGCCTTCGTTTTTATCACTTGTATGCTTTCAGCCCCGGACTTCCTGCCGTTTAATACCATCTCTGAAAGTTACATACACAAAATGACATGTAACATGACCCCAATTAGACGACAGCAGGAACATCTGGCAAAGAGCCATATCTGCTTTGAAACGGCAAGCTGGGAGTTTTTGCAGCGCCGCGGAGAACTTCTGACTCCTAACCTACTATCTGAAGTGACAGGGCTTTCATAAGTACGTCCAGACCCAAGAACCCGGTAGCGTGGGAAGGATTATGTTTTCAGGCATTTGATAAGCGGAATGCCATTTTCCTTCTGACTCATGAACGTCTCTCTTGTCCTCCAGAGAGTCTTTCATCTCGGCAGCCAGGACCTGCAGTCTGTGGCGAGCTGATAGAATACAGGTACAGAAGATGAGCCACATCATTTCTCTTTATCTCGCCTGCCTTCTTACCAAGCCGAGCCGCGCTCCTATATCCCTCAAACTCCCTACAACATCACATACACGCTGAGCCAATTCCATCAAGGAAGCCACCCAAGATATAGTACATTCCCCAGCACAATGCCTTTCATCCCGTTGTGTAGTCTTTCTCTCTCTGCGGGTTGGGAGTGAAGCTGTTGGGGAGTAGAAGGGGGGAAAAAGGTTGGTTTTAAAAGATGGAAAGCTGGCTGTCAGCGGAAATGTTATTGTCAGCGCTTCAATGTGAGTTTTATTACCGGTCGTACGCTGATCTATGCCGGTCTCCTCTGAGTTTGCTGATATTCGCTTTGGTCTAATGGTCATTCACTGGGTCTTGCCATGTTCTCACAGGATGTTTAACTGCAGCAGATATCCATATTTATTGGCCCCTCTGGTAAAGATGTGTAAAAGGTCTTAAAACAAATTCATCTTTTATTGCAGTGGCATTATTTCACGCTGAGAAAAAAGTCAACCTTTGGATCTAAGTCCATTTATACTTTGGGTAAAATGATGCCATTTAAAGAAATTATTCTTTTTATAATTTCACCTGTGGCACAGTTACTTTCACCTAGAAAAATTTAATTCGATATTTGCCACTGAGGCACTTTAAACTTTAACTACACTTTTTTTTGTTGATCAAATTCAACAAATGTATGCAGAGTACTGCATGATTTTCTATTTCATTGGGTTTAAGAGGCAGTATCATGTATTTTCCAGGGACTTGGCGCCATTTTATAGCACAATCAAGTAACTATGTTAACTTTAGTTGCTCAAAAATGCTATGTATATCAAATATGACCTAAAAGAAATGTTACTTTGTAATTTAATACCTTGAAATTAGGCCTCTGTCACTTTAAAAACTCCCATCCTTTGTAAAGCTCTGCCTTCAGGAAGTCATCACAACAATGCTCCTCTGCTAAACTTTTAACAACGTTGTTAACTGTGTTGCACTGAGAAGGAGCTTGTATTATGAGAATCTGGCACAGTTCCACCAGGTGTTTGCTAATTGATGCTGGCTAGTCTGTAGGAGTTGAGTGGGGAAAACGCTGGGGAGAAGTGCTCCATGAGTCAGAAAATCTGAATCTTGGAAACTGCAGCTCTGAGGAGGCGATAGGGCCACCCAGCCTTTTTGAACAGCTAAATGGTTGCCATGGGAGATTAGAGGATTTCTAAAATATACATGAAAGAATCAAGGCAACATGTCAGGTATGTTTTTGATGAGGGAATAGAATAACATGATATAAAGCTCAGAAAAGTCAGTTTTACACAATATTGCCACTTTAAATATAAAGTGACACAGATGTCCATTTCTATAACCCAGTAGGCTGGACAATGACATAATGCTATCTCACCACCAAATACAATGAGCTGCATGGTAGTCGAGGTTAAAAAAGAGCAAAAAATCACCAAAGGTCACAGCAGCAAAGAGTGGGATGTTGAGTTCAGTGAGTCTCCATGGGAACAATTAGATGCTAACTGATGCGAACTGGCTGTGCACAAGTGGTGCCAGAAAAACAGCCTTTTCATGTCCTACCAGCCAACATAAACATGTGAAGTAGGAACATGTATAGACTAGGCTTTTTGGGGCAAGGAACACTCCAGCTGAGTTTATTTTATTTTAATTCAAGCAAACACATGATTAAACCAAATAAACTGATGGGATATTTTTAATAAAATGGTTTGTATATTTCAAAAATAATCCCAAAATCAACATTAGGTTGAAGCTTTGTAATTTGTGTTACTGAGAACGTTGTAGCTCTGTAGATTGTTCCTCTGCTACCAATTGTGTAATACAGTCAGATCTCATCAGCAGCGTAATCCTCTGGTTAAAATAAGAACCGCGATGAATGTCATGAGCTTGTAGCAAAGTTGCAAAAAATCAGAGACGTCCTTGACCTCTGAATCCTCTTGAGAGCGCCCTGCGCCGTACAGATCGCTCCATCATGAATTCCTCAAAGCACAACGGTCTATTATAGGAAACTGGAAACTGGCAATCGCTTGGTCCTCAGCAGGAGAATGTCCAAAACCTAAGGTCAGCTCAGCAAAGAAATTGATTATCATTAAATCAACCTTGTTTCAATAGTCCTGACATTCTGCAGACCTAAATCATTTGGAGAACCCAGACCCAGGAAAGAATAGTCAAAAATCCTCTTCTCTGTGTGTGTGTGTTCTCCAACCTTGTGAAAAGTTATTGAGAAAGACTAAGTGGTGTCAAAAAGGGGTCGTCAATAATTCTGCCACTAGTGATTTTTGTTAAAAGCTGTTATTTCTTAGGGCGACTGTCTTCCTTGCAAAACCTCAAGTTGTTTTCCTCTTCCTGGTGATGAGCTGTGAGAACCAACCCCGCATCATTTACACCGTACACCCCGAGTCTGGCTTCCCAGCCAATCTATAATTCCTGACAAAACAGAGGCGAGCTAATTATGCCCCAACTTCTGACCTTCCAACTGTGCCGACCTCGATATGATCAGACCTCAGATCGCATCTTCAAGAGCTGGCGGGTCCGGGTTAAGTCATAGAGTGATTAGAAGGAAAACGGGGAGGAATATGCCTGTGAGGGAGCTAGCCAGCAGAGGTCCTTGGCAAGGGATTAACGGATAAGAAACAAGACTCGGCTGGATGAAGAACTAGACATTTTGCTGCTGTATTTCAAGTGTTGTCAGAGCGGCAAGCTTCATAGGAAAATATTTAAGTGGCGTTTTGTAGAAAGTCTGTCCCAATTAGGGTTTAACCCACCTCAAACGTTGCGATGTTTTACATAAATTGTCATAGACGGCTGTGAAGATGTGTTGAAGGCACGGGCTCACCCTTCACCGCCGGCTAATGACCTTGTAATTCCGTGAATACGATTTGCATTTATTATTGAAAACCTTTAGTAATCAACCACCCTCTCTCATAATCAATGTTTATTAGCACTTCGCATCTCTGCAAACTTTTAACAAATTTTTTGGCCTTGATTAAGACTCCATTGGCCCTGTGTTGCGATAGAGAAACGAGACATTTTCCCACCAGGAAACCTCCGTTTCACCTTTTAGCTGCGAGCGTAACCCAGCTCATTACACAGGTTTTTCCTTCCCTCCTCTAAGACTTGCAGGATTTGCATGCATTTGAATACAAATCAGGTCTTCAGCTTTGAAGTGCTGGTTTTGCCGCTCAAGTCGCCTACTTGGGGTGTCATTGTGCTTGTTTGTGTTGGCATGACAAAGCACTTTTAAATGGATTGTTAGATACATGAGCATCATCTCAATTACTAGGGGAAAAAAGAGTACAGCTTAAGTAGAGTTATCCTGCAAAATATGCCTGAATTTAATTGTCTTAATTTCAAAATAACCTGAAGACTTTTGAGCCTTTAGGGTTGATTAGTAAAAAAAAAAAAAACTGCAAATAGTTTGACTTTTACATAATGTCATACTGAGCTTTGTTCTACTAGGAAGGTTTGAACATGTCAAGATTTTTACTCTTTTTTTTTTTTACTCGCAACAAAAAATGTAGTTGGTTCCAATGATTTACTAGTCGGTAACGAACTGATGCATCACAGGTGCACAAAACAGCATCATTACTGATCCTTCCTCCCTTTTTCCCAGAGCATTATGAACCAGGCTTTACTTGCACCCCACCAGGCTTAGCATTGTTTCTTTATGTTTCTGATAGATTAATATGAAGAATTATCTTTTTTGGCACACGATTTGCTTTTCTTCCGCTTAACTCATGCAGGGGGTGGAACTCAAACAAATCCTATTATATTTATTGCAAGAAAAATGCATTTATCAAGGGCAAATCAATTTGACCAACCGAGCTAAAACGAATCAGACCCACCCCTTGTACTAAATGAATCAGCCATAACAGATCATGTACAAGCAGCCCAGCTCCATTGAGTTAGGGCAACGTAAAATGCTTCATCATGTAAGAAAACAGAGGAGCCGAGTAGATTTTTCATTCAACAAGTTCAATTTCTTTGAGCGTCTGGCTTTCAGAGCCAAGCCCCCACCAGCGTTCGGCATCCATCACGACGTAGTTTTGTTTACTCAGCTTTTGGCTGAAGGTAATCTCTGCCTGCACCCCGGCTGCCATTTTGTTCAGCCTCCCCCAGTTATTCACCCCCCCACTCCATCCCTCTGCTCCCCTTCTTGATTCAGTGGCTCAGATTGACATATCGCTCCTCACTCTGATGATGGATTACAGCCGGGTAGTTTGACCTTGTTCTGCCACTTGGCCTCACATGTTCTCCAGCACTCATATTCTCACTGTAGGAGATGAGAAACACGGCCTACTCAAAGTGATTTACGTTTGCCTCGACTCAACACACAGATCTGTCTAAGCTGCTGCTAAATGCATCTCCAGAGGGCCACTCCGTGTTGCACAGCGCAGCCATTTCTTTTTTTTTTTAGGTTTTTGCTATTCTACTGCCTTAATTAAAAGACTGCTCTGTCAAGACGCCTTTGTTCTGCAAACTCTAATATCAAAAAGGTCCCTCGCCGGAGAGGGGCCCCGTGCTCTGCTTTGTCCTCGGGATTAATTCTGCTACGAATCTATATTTGATCAGGGCGCCCGCTTGCTCTTGTTTTCCTCCACATTTTCTTATTCCTTTTTGCCTTCTTTTTTTGTTTTTAAACGCGTAAGCACTGACACAGTTATGCATTCAGAAATAAACCAAGGATATCTGGTGTGTGTATACATGCGATTGCAGGCGGCGCTCCATCCAGAGGGTGATTATCTTAAACGGAGAAATTAAAGGATTACAAAGCAGCCCGGTAATCCAGCTGTCAATCTCAAGGCTCATTAGTACAACAGAGGCGAGAGATGAGAGACGGGCCAAGACATTCAGCACACAGGAAGTGAGAGGTGACGGTGTCTATGGTGACGGCGTCTACGGTGACAGGGTACATTGCATGGCTGTGACGTTTAGCAGTGTAAACAGACATGTCGCACCGCATTGTGTAATAATGTAATCGGGCTTTAAGATGTAACAAAAGATCATTGAATTTGCATTATGTAACAATCAAAGCAAAATGTGATCAAATCCTTGAACACATTTTGAATCGCTTTGCCTCAAACGACACAAAAAGGCAACAAAGTGACAGAAAGTTTGACTTTTATTGGTCAAAGTTTCAATTTAAATGTACGGAAGCGCATTGCTGTCACGCAGAAAAAAAAAATTATCACGTTATAACGTGATAGCGCTCGAATTTTTTTTTTCTGCGTGACAGCAATGCGCTTCTGTATAAATGCCTGTAGAACACAACATGATTAATATTATAAGTGTAATGATTACAATGAACAGTTTGATGAATTACACAATGATTGATAATTATGTTATTTTCAAAAAAGAACTACCTCCACATTTTGTAATAATTGGGACAAAATGTAATTATCATGTGGCGTTCAAGGTCTTCATTACATAATGCCGTTTTAATGATGTTTTATTACATTATCACATATTGTGGCATTATTACACAATGCGGTGTTATAAGAGAGAAGGGAAACTTTCTGTTTCCTTTGATTCTTTAGCAGCTTTGGGACGCAGAGACAGTAAACGCTGGTAAAACTAGCCTGTTTATTCCAACCAGGCACAGAGCGGAGGGCGACTCGAACCCAAAACGTGCCACTCGTGTGAAGATTGTGAGCTCTCTGGAATCCCCGTTTAAATGAAGTCTTTTGCACCTTTTATTTTCACCTGACTCCACTCGCAGGCGAGAAGAGGTGGTGTCTCACCGCCCGGGTTCGTCAGCCGTTCACAACCAACATTCTGTAATTGCGATTCATTCCAAGCGGATGCTTTGTGCGAAACACTTTGATGCCACGTGCGTCGTTCTTCTTAGCATGGTATTAATTACACGTCGTTGGGCGTGAGGCAGTTACAGAATCAAGGCGTATTGAGGTTTGAAGAAGTTTTGAGGTTCGTTCAAATTTTCCTCCTTTTGGGTTTCTTTAAATGAGAGTTTTCCCCACCTGTTTCTGCTGGCAGAGAGCAGGCTCCTGCACCTTTCCCTCACTTGCAAGAAGGAAAAAAAAAACATGGCTGTTTTGAAATATTTGCGGAGAGTCGCAGTGTTTAAACGAAAGAGGCTCCATCATTCACTCCTGTTAAATTCTCTGGTTCTAAATGATAGCTGGGATGCTGCTGGAATCTCTCAGGTGGCTACCTGAGCAGACAGAACCGCTAACAATCAATCTGCCAGAAATGGGAATTTTCCCTTGATTGTTTTTGATAGCAGCTAAAATAAGCAAATTTAATTTAAAGCATGTACTCTGATGCACCTTTTTGAGTTTTAGAATGCTGCATTGTTGACTTTCTAATATAACCAAAAGCACCAAAACCATGGCTGGAGATTATGCTACTAGTCTTTCTTTTAAACTTTTGTCTATTTTTCAACAGCCTGGTAAAAACCAACTGTTTGTTTGTTCTACATTTTGCTTCGTACAGAGAGTCAACTGAGAAACAATTGCTTGCCAGAGTTGCGGACTTCGATGTTTTAAATTTTACCCTATTGCTAATGTTTAGTCGTGATGCACGCAATGCATCATAAGACGCTAAAAAGCTTACAGTAAATTGCACATCTCCCATCGAAGTGACAATACGAACAAGGTGGTTGTTTCAGGTTAATTCATTATGTTGTCCAACTCGGACCGAACAACTTTGTTCACTTCCTGCCGCTGTCATTGCTAAAACAACAATCCTATAAAGGCAAATCTGAAATGATGCCTCAAACCGTTCACCACTTTCTGGTTTGAAATATGACCAGAGAAATTCAGCTCAATTGGAGAAACCCTAGAGGGAGCACTAAAGGGGGATGAGAATTAAGTGGAATTTCATAGAAAGTAATGGCCAGGCTAATGTTTTAAGAGTCTTGTCTTTTTTTTTTCTTTTTAGATTTTGGAACCAAATTTACCAGCTTAGGTGTGAAAGAGCACCAATTTCTATTAAAATACCCACTTTGATCCTTATGAGTTAAAAAAAGAAAAAAAAGCAAACTTCCTCCTCAAGATGTTTGAAAAATGAAAAATGTTAATGTGTGGAAGCGAGCAGCGATCCAGCAGCTGCTTGCCGGGAACCTAAAATTGTCAGTCTGCCTCTTGCGTCTAACATTTTCCCGTGTTGAAAGCTCCCAGCATTTATTTAGGACTTGTCTCACAGTTGCTTCTGTTCCTGTTTTAAATAGAAAATGAATGAATGCAACTGTGACAACATAGCAGCATATAAACTGTGTGTGTGTGTGTGTGTGTGTGTGTGTGTGTGTGTGTGTGTGTGTGTGTGTGTGTGTGTGTGTGTGTGTGTGTGCACGCGCATTTGTGTGCTGCAGATTAGCCTCAGTGTTGAAAGATATACAGCATCTCTACCATTTTTCACCAGGCTCTGAGGCACATAAAATGAGCTGTTTGGGAAACGATGGCACCATAAAAGAAAATAGAAACACAAATCCTGACTCCATCATAGACAGAAGGGGAGGGAATTGCATCTCCTGTGGTGGTGCCACTTTTCTGGATTTGATTGTATCAATTTGCTGTCCTTTCTGATCTAAAAAGTGCTCTGTGTGCACGCTTATTTGCTCCTCCACGGCAAGTCGAGGACGCTCTGTTTCCTGTGCACGCATTACCTGTTAAATTTGAAGCTCAGTATTTTGTAGTTGGATTATTTTTGGCCTGGTTTTGAAAAGACATCGATCAGGATTTTGTGGATTTGGTTCTTGGCATCACTTTCTGCTCCAGATATTAATGTTATTCTTTCAGGTGCATGTTTAACTGCGCATTTTCATCCTAATTCCTTTTTCTGCTCTAATGCTACATAGATTTATTCTGGAGTGTCTTTTAATTGCTCTTTGTGATTAGCATGGCTAGCATTGCTAATTGTAAACAGCAGAAAACTTGTGTGTTTTCCAAGGAGACCACCAACATTTGTAAATCCAGCCTGATCTGTGACAGATGGATTTGGAAAGGCTGAAAGAATAAGACAGAGAAGATATTCAGTAGAAACTGTAGCCTTCCTGTTGTCTGTTATGCTCTCACTCTCTCATTAAGTAGCAACCTGAATGGACAGCCAACATACCATCGACGGAAAGTTCCCCTTTTAAACAGTGTGTTGCGATTAGCTTTGAATCTTCTGTGAGGAACATATGTAGTTTACACAAACTGGTAGCCTGTGGTGTGACCACTAGTCTAAGACACTAAACCTTAAAATCAATTTCTTGACTTCAAAGATGTCCACTCTCTCTTTCGTTTTTATCCCGACAAATCGCAAAGTGGTGCTTCTGCTAAAAACTGATCTCTGATAACAAAGATTGGCTTACTCTACTGGAATTACGCTGTTATTTAAAGCTCGGGGAACTTGTGTTCTCGTCGCAGACAGACTGTTTGAGAAAGACGGTTCTGGCCGGGATTCAGATGGCCGGGTTTGAAGAAGCACAATATGGAGCCGTGCTCTGTTGTTTGTGGGAGGCTGACAAAGTCTGCAAATATGCTTTACTGACCAGAACAAACGGGAGGCATTCTGGTCCACGATTTGAGCACGACTTCATCCTCGTGGCTTCCTGTTTCGCCTCGCCGCTAACTTTAATGTCGGCTAGAAATTAAACTCTGCCTCTGTGTTTTATCGCCTGCTTTGCTTTCTCTCCATGTACGCGTTATCTGCCCGTCTGATTTCTCCTCTCACAGAATCACAGAGAGCTAATCAGGCTGATGCGGTTCCCTTTTGTGAATCCAGCTCCTGTAAGCGTACTTCGGTTTATATTTAGAGCTCCGTTCATTTGGGAGGAAAGCAGGTTGCAGGCGCGCCGCTTCCGTCGGAGGCACATACGCTTAGATGCACGCTAACGCTCCTGCAGAGGTTAATTCATCGTGACAGGGGCCCCTGTAGGTACCTGCACAAATGTTAAATGTGATATTATACTATTAGCTTTTACCTGCAGATGGTTTTCGCCTACTTAATAATTATTCACCTGCGGACCTGCGGGTGAAATCGCTCCTGATCTCCAGGGGAGATCAAGCACACAAACGCTGACATTTTGGTGCGGCGTGTAGAGTGGGCCGTGCGGCAAATACCCATCAGGCTCTAACCTTTGACTATCAACAGTCAGAGTCACGAAGATTTAAAAACCTTTCAAAGACGGGTTTAAGTTCACACACGCTAATGTATCTTCTGACTTCACCTGCTCTTTTACTTATTGCTTTAAAACTTTAGAGCTGTGCCTAGAAAAGAGCAGGAGATGGCAGGAATAGACCAATTCTTAGTTTCTATCTTATAAACAGATCTTTTTCTGGCTGGGAAATGCACCATAATTAGCGTTGCTGGGGTTGTCGTGACAACACTGTTCGGATGCTGTTAAGGATCGACGAATAATCAATGTTGGCTGTTTACATTGTCGATTGGGTGTTTAAAAATAGCAGAGGAAGCACACAGGTATAACAAACTTTCTAAAAAGGAAACTTCTTGAAAAGTGTCTGCGGTTCCTTCTGTAGCAGGTGAGAGAGAGTGAGATGTTTAGAGGGCAAGGAGAAGACGAAACAAAATAGTACAGTGGCTTTTTTTTATCTTTTGAAAGTGGTGAGGATCTATATTTCCTTGGGAATATACATGGAAAGTGCTGCTGTGGCACTGCTAGCCACGTTAGCCGAGTTTTAGCTCTGCTAGCCATGCTAACTGAGCTAATGGCTACAGTAGATATTTCCTGCCCCCTGAGCCATCACCATCTGCAATAACTCTTTAACTGAATAAGTTACAGCAGCATTTCATTTCCCTTTTGGATCAATACAATAGTTTTGAATTGAATCAGTTTTCGATTTGCTAGATTCTGAAGACAAATACGAATTGAAACTCTGCAATCATTTTGTCCTTTTTTTCAAAAGATACATACAACCTTTTTTTTTACAGCAATGGCTTTTTTACACTTCAGTGTCTTTAATTATTTAATCCTATAAATAATTATAACACCTAATGCCAGAAAGGCTAAAAAAATCTACTTTTGACGATGATGTTGTTGGACCTCACACTTTGTCAGCAGAGTGAAGCTTTTCCACAAAGTGAAAATCACCCACAAAACTCTAATGCATCCCTACTCAATAGCCTCATGCTACATTTTTAATTTAGCATGAGGCTGGGAGTTTTTTGCAAGCGGCACAGGTGAAACTCTGCTGCTGATAGCAGGCGTCTTTGTAGAATCACGAGAGCAAATCAATACGGCCCCCCTATTTGGCAGGATTCGCGCAATGCAGAAACTCGCTGGTAGCATCAATCACAGTTTTCTTTCTTCACTCCATCTCTCCATGCGCCTCTCCTCCTCCCTCCCTCCCCACCTCCTCCTGTCTCTTTGCTCTCTATAGCCTCGTTTAGGTTTTCAGATAAAAATAATAGCTCTGAGAACCAACAGAAGGGAGGAGGGCTGGTGACAGTGTTTGTGCTCTGCGCCAGAGCCCAGCAGTAAGACAATAAGAGGCAGCCTGACTGTCGCCCCAGGGGAGCAGGAGCCTTCTTATTGCTGTAAGCAGCAATTTAGCCAGGCTAAAAGAAAAGCGGATACAGCCATATTACTGTGTCATCATGATTAGAGCCACCACAGGGCTGTGGCCGGGTGAGTGATGGCTGCTCCATCCAGGCGTCTATTCAAACGCAGCGTCAAATTTATGGCTGGGTAAACCAGTGGAACATCGATGCTAATCCCCACGATGATACGTCAGAGCTGCTGCAGATTAGAGAAAGATGCTTCTGGAATGAGTCTCCAGCATGAAGTTTGTTTTGTGAGTGCAGGACCTCCATGTTTAGAGGTTGGGTGTCTGTATATCCTTAAAAAGTTCATGCATTCTTAAAATGTCTTAAAGGTTTTTAGTTTTTTAAGTCTGCTTTAAATACCATAATCACAGTTCTTAAATTTTGTTGTGGCAGGACTATTTTTACTTTAGCATATTGCCACCTTGCTGAAATAAGTGATTTTGGCAAAACAAACAAACAAAAAAATCCCCCTTTTTTTTTTTTTAGAAAATATAATTTAGGCAAAAAAACCCCCCAAAAACTTGGCAAAAAATGATGTAGGCCGTTATTTTTGGAAGGTGGTGATATTCTTCATAGTGTTTTTCTCCATTTTCAGGACTTCCCATCAGGCAACAGTTAGAGTCACACGTAGACGTAAACGTTGAGCTCTGCGACTAGAAGTGGTCGATGCTACCGCTAACTAGCTGCTAATATTCATCAGCTCAGTGGTTTTCAACCCTGGTTTTCTAGTCACACACTGCCCTGCCCTACATGTTTTAGGTATTTTCCTGCTTCAGCACACATGATTTGAATTGATGGCTAAATCGTCTGAATGGTTTGTGTTGAACCAGGGAAACATCTAAAACGTGCAGGTCAGTGGGCCTTGAGGACAAGTGTTGGGAAACACTCACCTTATTTAAACAAAAATTGTTTCTATGGAGAGAAATACTGCTGAGCAGGAGGGGGGGAAAAAAGAAGAGCATGTAACCAAGAGAACCGAGAGGCTCGGATGCAGCTATGATGACAAATGGGGGGGAAAAGATTAAAAGCAACTCCATTTAATGTCTTCAGCTAAAGTAAGAATGTGTCAATAATTAATTTCACAAGGAGAACCGCTTCTTTTTCAATAGTTTCTATTTCTATCTATCTCTATCTGATTTCTGTCTTGATACAGGTCTTAGATTTCACTCATGATGGTCTTAAAAAATCTTAAATTTAAGTTGTTGAAACCTGCAGAAATCTGTGGGACTTGGTCTGCATGAGTCTGTGATTTTGACATTTTAAATGTGTAGGAACCAAACATATCTTTTGATTTTCAGCATAAAGGTTCCTGACTGAGCACACTGTATCCATGCAGTCGACTCCAACCTGATTTTTCTTTCTTTCTTTCTCTTTCTTTCTTTTCTTTCTTTCTTTCTTTCTTTCTTTCTTTCTTTCTTTCTTTCTTTCTTTCTTTCTTTCTTTCTTTCTTTCTTTCTCTCTTTCTTTCTCTCTTTCTTTCTTTCTTTCTTCCTTCCTTCCTTTCCAGGGGTGATGGAAATCTTTGAGCGCTCTCTAAATGTATCGTTCTGAAGCCAAGATTTAATGTCCTGGTTGACTAAGCTCTGCTAACCTGCGGGGCCACAGACCTGCCATGCAAACAACCCACCTGTCATGAATAAACATTTAACCGTCCGCCGATAACTCGGTGGGCTCGGATTTCGCAAGATGATCCTGCCCCTTGATTTGCAGATTTGTCATCCGTTCCCGACATTATATCAAACTACTGAAGTGCCATGCGGCGATTTGACCACAGCGATGCTATTTTTAACAAAAAGCCTCTCATGCTGGGGTTGGGTTCAGGGCTTCAAGAGCTCATTATGGTGGAGCTACTGTGGATGTTGGCAACCAAACAAGACCCTCTTCCACCTCTAGGCCCTGGAGCGTGTGATATGAAAATATGAGTTGGAACAAGGCCTGAACATCATTATAGTGGATTGTGTGATTACTATTACAAGCTTAAGTAAAACTCACTCTGACTGCACCAGTCAAAGGGCAGCCTTGTTGTTGTTCTTCAGTCCACATCGCACAAATTGCTGCAACTTACAGTTCCTCGTAAAAAGTATTCGCACCTTTTAAACATTTTTCATATGTTGCTACATTAAAACCAAATCTTGCAATGTATTTTATATAGTAAAGTGATAGTTAAGCACAAAATGGAGAACTCTCTGAATCTACTAAATACAATTCAGTGAAACAAATTTGCAAAATAAATGAGTCAATAAACCAAATGTGATTTAACATCAGTTTAAAGTAAGCATAAATATTTTGTGTGAGCCTCAAAGATATAAAGAAGACTAAGTAATACAGCAGACCATTGAGGATAAGGTCATAGGGGAATTTAAATGGGGTTAATGTGTAAAATACACGTTTTTAGTTTTATGTTGACTTTCAAAGTGTGGGAGGTTCTTAAAGAGACAGAGGCCCAATTTCAAGGCGTCAAATTATGAAGTCAATGCTTTTAAGTCAAGTTTGATATACACACCCCTTCGAATGTTACCCAAAAAGGGTGTATATAAGACTAACATGACAATGTCATAAACATGAAGGAGTCTTCATGAATGTTTGCATTAAAAGTACACTTTTAATTTACTTTTAAGTATAATAAAATGATACTATATGCATGGAAAATATGTAATATTGCCCCTTTTAAAGCAGAGTATAATCACACAAAAAACAAGCTCAGGAGGATAGTCAAGTGAAGTTGGTGCTCTAGTTGGATTTGTCCAAAATTGAACTTTTGACTGGTGAGTTAAACACTGAGTGGTGAGAAAGTAACACTACTCATCATCTGGATCACTCCTTAGCTACAATGAGACATGGAAGTGGCAACATCATGCTGTGGTTATGCTTCCTTCAGCAGGGATAGGAAAGTTAACGAATGGAGCTAAATATGTGATTATTGTTGAAGAAAACCAAAACATAAATCTCTTGAACACTTGAATGTGCCCACTACGTTCTCCGATGTATAATTCAGTTCCACACTAAAATAAAAATCCCTTTCCCCTAACATTAAGGCTCGACAGAAAAAACTAGAAACTAACAGGAACAACTGCATGGCTGAGCGGGACACAGATGTTTGGTATCCGTCCAGTTTGGAACAAACAGGGATGATGACCAGCATGGAGCCTGCAGCTAGCTTGGTCAATTAACGCTATAAGTCCAGAGAAAGCGCAGATGGGAGTGGGCTGTTCTATGGGGGATCGGCTAAAATTGGACTGTGTACTGTAAACATGGCCAAAGTGTGCGCATTTTAGGAGCAGCCAAAGCAGCTGACAGAGACCAGCTAAAATTAGTCTTAGGTTTACAAACAAGCTGACTTGCCTCCTTCCTGGAGAAAATAGATTGAAACTGTAACAATCCTTCTGTTAGTTGTTTGTCTTGGATATTAAAACAAAAGACAAAAAATATGGGATAGGATATTTAAATTGCTTACTGCTGAGAATCCATTCAAGGTTGAGGTGATAACTACGTCACTTTTATAATAGTTATTCACTTATACGGAAGTCATTTGCCATTAGGGTTAGTGTGTATATTTTTTTAAGAGCAAATAACCTTTCTCAAAAACATATTTCATCGTCCTAGACAAGCTTTTGTTTTCATTAATTTATGTAAGTTAAGACATTTCAGGGATTTGTAACCAACTTCAGTTTAAGTTCCAGTCTTAAAATTATGTCACCAAAAAGTATTTGAAGCTTAAAAACCTCAGATATCGAACACAGATTTTGTAAAAGTTACAGTACTATTACACAATCATCCTGCTAATTTATTGTTTTAAAAAAGCCAGCAGCTTGTTTTCAGCTGAAGACAAAATTCAATCTTTAGTTGAGACCATCTTTGTGAATTGGAAAGTCACCGTACATCCAGGCAGATGTATTTTTTTATTCAAGGTTGCCAAACTGGATTTTTCTTTTCCATCCAGAGTTCATTGTACGCAGTGCCTCTCCTACACTGCAGTCTCTGACTGACACTGCACTGTGGTGAAAAGTTTCCTGTGGTATAAAAACAGGAACATGTTGTGTGGATAGATTTCACTTCAAGCCATTAATACTTAATCAGTTCTGTCTGTCTGCCTATTGGCAGGTTTACAGAGGAATGTAGTCGCATATCGATGGCAGAATATGACTGAGTTTCTGTTTACACCTGTGACGACACACACTGTAGTACCTCTCCTAAACATTAGGGGTCACTGTTGAGAAAATATTACAACAGGAATGTCATATATATATATATATATATATGTATATTGAGACTGTCACTATGTCGTGGCAGTATAGTATGAGGTAGTTTGTTAAAAAATTCTGTCTTCTACCAGGAGCTAACTATAGTCAACCAATCAGAGCCAGGAGGTGGACCTTAGCGTTGTCAATCATTCAGGTGTGTGGGTCGCTCACTCTGAACAACCCTTTTCTTTTTGCTACGATACAGTACAGCTTCTCCCTGACAGACTAATACCAGAGTAAAACAACAAAAAACAATCAGTTTCCCAATGCTTTAAGTACACAGGCCTGTCACAATAACACATTTTACTGCTTGATAAATTGTTCCAGAAATAACTGCAATAAGCAATTTTGATTTTTTTTTTAGAGAATTTTCCAGTTGTGGATTGATAATAGCAAAATTCATTTTGTGTAAAGGACACCTAACACTGGAACTAGAAGATATTTTAAATATCCAAAACAAAAACGCAACAACCAAAAAACGATAAAGCAGAAATAAAAGCTTACATACAACCAAAACAATGAAGTTAAATAGATGATGATGTTTCTGTAAACAAAATTTCTCTTAAAATATATTAATCATCAAAATGGAAATAATCAAGATCTTCTAAGTTATTATGCAATTGATGAATTGCATATTGAGACATATTGCATATTCCTCTTGTTTTGTGGTTCTTATTTTTAGGAAGGTTACATAACGGGTAAGAGAATTAGGGAAGGGACCCAAATATATTTTTTCGGTTACGTTCTATAGTTTATGGAAAGGTGTGGCTTAGAAATCTGTCCAAGACTTTCCTCCAGTATAATTTAATTTCAATGTTCTTTATTCCTTAAGGACTAAACAAGGCATTTGTGGATCTTTTTACTAAATAGAGAGAAAAGAAGGACTTTGACGATCCCTCCCACCTAAATGCTCCACGGTTTCGCTTTGGTCCCGATCAATAGTTTACCAGTAAAACCTCTGAATTCAGATCCAAACAGCCGCCAGTGGAAAAAAATTTAAATGAGCAGATTATGTTTCCTTGCTGTTAGTCATTTACAGAGAGTATCGGTGCCAAAGAGTACGATCTACACTGCGAGTACTTAAAGATGCTGTTTTCTCAATATCTTCTTAGTCATTAACTCTTCCTTTAAGTCATTAGCATATATTGATATTCAGAAAGCTCGTCCTCTTGGCTCCGTTTTTCACAGCAACCCGAAAAGAAGCCGAGATATTACAGATACGCCAACACATTGCTGTATTAATGAATTTAGTCATGGTATAATGACTTGTAAAGTTGCAAATTGGAAAGCGGCACCGCATCGGAGCTGCACAATTTACACAGGCATATATGAAAAAAGAAAAACAACCACCACAAAAAAAGAGAAAGAAACAAAGCAAACCGAAGACTGGTTCACTTCGTTTGCTGGCGTAATTCCATCAAGGGGAAGACATGATGGAAGACATGATAGAAGACATGATGGAAGACATGATGGAAGACATGATGGAAGACATGGCGCGGGGTCGGTCAAGACATGGATTCAGTCGCCTTTAGGCTCCTGTTCTTCGCTGCCCTCTCCCCTCCTCTCTGTCCCTCTTCTTGGCTTTTATTCGCTCCCTTTCTTTTCCCATGGAAGACTTTTAGATCCAATTTGCTCTCCTCTCCGCGCCCCTCGCTGCCATCCCGCTCGGTGTCGGTGTGTTCGGCGGCCCGGGGCCCCGTGTGAACTTCTCCCCGCACTCTGGAGATTTGATCTGATGTTCCTCAGAGAGATGGAGCCAAAAGTGGATAAGAGGATGATAGAGGGGTTGGGTTGAAGGATGATGTCCCCCTTTTTGTTGTTTTTTTTATATTTTATTTTACGGTTTCAACAAACATACGATGCCGGGCATATATTTACCATGCAGGTGTGTTTATGTTGGACACACATTCCTCCCTATTTCCAGTAATCTTACCACACAGCACCACAAAGTGGGAAGCAGGGCGCTTGAAGGCTGCATTCTAAATACTCTCAAGACTGGAGGCAAAGCAACATGAATTTCAATGAATTATTAAACAGGATTATTTATTTACTTCCTCCACACCCTGAACCACCTAACTTGCAAATCTACATAGGATTTTTTTTCTCCCCCCCCCCCCCCCCCTTCAAACTTGTGGCACATTTGTATGCATAATTTACCCTCATGGCTGAATATTTTCTTTACAGCGTCAGTCTATCCTCCGCGCGCACCTTCTGGCGGGAAGAATCGGTCCCAGCGCCGCTCGCGCTTGGCGGTTCACTCATCTTCATGAAGAGGCTTGATTTTTTTTTTTTTTGTTTCTTTGAAACTGCAGCTTTTTTTTTTTTAATGTTTTTGTGGGCCATCGGACGGCGCCTCTGAATCGCATTTTGCTTCAGATTAATGATTTCGCGTGAATCAGGCGCTATTGTGCGGCAAGGCGCGTGTGAGAAGGAGATGGGTTATAGTGTGGGTAGGAGGGGGGGGGGCGAACAGAGTTGCTGGGTCCCTGCCAGCCTGTGAGCCTCAGACTGCACTGCAGATGAGCCGAAGCGACATCCGTTCACACGTAGCCTCTTCCTCCTCCTCTTCCTCCTCCTCTTCCTCCTCCTCTTCCTCTTCCTCTTCCTCCGCGGCCCAGTGACTTTGCCCGGGATCCGCGCGTTGCCAATTTACGCCGCGCTGATATTGCGCCGCTTTTACAAGCGTAATTGGATACGAGGCTGAGCCCCGCGAGGCCGCGGCCCCGGTTTCATTTTGAACTTTTAATGAGAAAGTCTTGCCACTCCCACGGCAGCTAAACATATGTATTTATAAAAACCTGCCTTGAGTCATTAGCAGTACAGCAGACGTCAAATGTAGCACTTTTTTTTTTATTAATGATAAAAATTAAATAAAAAAAGACAGCGCTACTAGCACACCTTTCTTTACACCGCCATACACCCAGTGAGATGGGGAAAAAACATCGAGGTCCAAATTTCAAAGCAAGCCGAGAAATTCAGACAGAGACGAGAAAAAAAACCCCAGACTGGCTCCTCTTTATGTTGCAGCGTTGTAAGGCCGATGGGAAGGCTAATAATTTGTGTTTTTATTGGACAGAATCGGTTAATGAATTGTGCACTCTGGGAAAATAAAATGGCGCGCTGTGTGCTGTGCGAACGCCGCCGTCTTTCTCCGTAAATTCTATCATCCGGGAGCAGAAACCTTCCCTCTTCCGCCGCGATTTACGGTTATTGAGGAGCCGCTGTCAGCTTTACTGTCAGAGCTGCAGCAGCTGCTTATGCACCGACATACCTGTGTGGCTCAAAACGTACTTTTTTTTTAAAACGGTGCCAGAAAACCAACTCGCGGCCCGCGTGCCGGTTCGCCCTCACGGTTTTTTTTTTTTTGCTGGACGGCGGTTTCGTTTGAAGGCGTATTTATCGCGAAAGCTTCGCGGAAACGGGGCGGCATTTCCAAACGCTTCCCCTCAACAAAATCTTTTTCATCCGTCTCCACGTTTTTGAGAGCGAGTGGAAAAGTCAATTTTGCCATGAAAGATATGCAAAAATGCTTCGAGGGAGGAAGACAAAAGTCAAGTACAAATTGCTTTCTCTTGGATTGGAATCCAGAACTCATTCTTTCAGAGGGAGTTAAAAGCCAGAGATGCCCTCCCACACAGGGAAAAGCAAACTTGTGTACAAACGCAGCTGTGAGGTAGTTGTATATGGCTGAATCTGTGACGGAAAGAAAAAGCTCATTTTCATGCTGTAATGAAATATTATATATTACAGTGATACATCAGCACACCTTTTTCATTCAAAAGGCACTTTTATTGCAAATATATATATATAAAAAGTCAAGTTAGCATGATGTTGACGCAAGCAATAAAGCTCTTTGTTATGAATAAGAGATGAAGCCAGCAGAATGTAAACACAAATCATATATCTGTATTTTTATTTTATCGTACGGTTGATATTTTAGGACGAAATATATCTTTAGCCCTACTGTTATATGCAAGATATTACAAGTTTTATTACTGAATTGAGAAACTTTAAGATGACTCTCAAGATTAGGACATTTTCTCTCAATAGGTGGAACTAAATTACAGTCGATTTTTACATTAAGCGCCATATTCGTTGCATTTTTAACTAAATTACAGTCGATTTCTACATTCTGCCCAACCCACAAAGTAAAAGGACTGAATTTATACGGCGCTTTATAGTCACACCGACCACCCAAAGCGCTTTACACAAGGGCCACATTCACACAGTGACACACACATCCATGGGCAACATGGGGGTAAATGCCTTTCCCAGGGGCACATGTGTCAGAGGCCAGTTGGAGTCGAATGCACAACTTTCAGATTGCAAGATGACAACGTTTCCCACTGTCACCCTATAGCGTCCCCCACTACTCACAACTTTAAAATAAAACAAACTCCCAGCAGAGAGAAATAATCTGCTTAGTGATGGATACGTTTGACTGACGGCTGACTTAACGCTCGCGCTTCAAAGCAAAATGAAATTTCACCATTATATTAAATAGAGACCAAACAGTCACAGAGCCGCTTGACAGGTGTCCGCACATTTCCAGACCCATTCTTATTTCTTCTCTTTACTCGATGTTGTACCTCAGAATGTGCAAGTAAAACAGCCAAGTGTTGAGAGAAAAATTTACTGATGTGGTCCAAGCCGATAAAACATGATGTGTAACGTCGACAGAAGGCAGAACTATTAGCAAATTAATTCACCTTGTTGATCTTAGCAAAGGATAGTCCTGGAAAGACCAGTACCATGTGGATGGCTGAGGATGAAGTTGATCATCTCTTGTAGAAACTGTTACTGTTATCAAGGTATAAACAAGTTTTACATTTTACAGTTAATAAACTGTTAAAACTGTGCAGCTTCTGCTATTTCTTCTGGCTCTATAAAGCATTAGTAGTCAGCACCGCTAAATAAAAAGTTAGTTCCGCTAACGCTAAACTCTATGTTAGCATGGCGTTTAGCAGAAGCTAATGCTAAACCACTAAATTCAGCCATATTGATACCAATCATATGTTACTGACAGAACATGTCACATCACACTCCACATGATTAAATTAGCTATTGCACATGTATCTGCATGGTTATGCTTTAGGAACTTTTATTTGGACCAGACCTTTTACTCTTTGTTTCAGTTTCATAATTGTTGAGTTTTGCTAATTCTTGCTAATTTTGCCTGATTGTGGGGCTTTGGTTAGAAAGCCCCACAATGTAAGAAGTACCAACAAAAAAGCTCTCAGAACAATTCATAAAAGTGTTTCTTTGTGTGTATTTTTTTAGCGTCACTGTTAGTTTTTTATATTTAGTTGTGTAGTTGTGTACACCTCATCTCTTTATTGTACACTTGTCACTTGCTCAAAATGGTTTCTGTAAAAAAACAAAAGGTAACACTTTATTTGAATGGGGTGAATAAGACAGTACCAAACAAAAACATAACATGAGGAAAGGAAATGGAATGAAATCTTCACTCACTTCGAAATAAGAGCGTAAAATGTCTCACTACATTGATGACCAAAACGTCAACACCGATCTTCAACTGAAAATTTACAAAGCAGCCAAATAAATGTAGCACTTTAGAATTTATCAGGAAAAATAAACTAAGTGCTAAGCTAAGTGTGCTCAACGTTTTCAAAGTTACCAAAAAACGCAAAAGCACGAAACAAAAAAATTAGCTCAGCTATTAGCACAATGAAGTACATTGACATTAAGCTTCTGTGATCATTCATATTAATATGGTGTATGCGAAAACCAATAAGAAAAAAAACAGTCAGTTCTGCCAAGAAGAATTGTCAGATGCATTTCTGGATTCATGCCAAGTGTTTACAAAAAGCTCTCTGTCGAACTTACTAAGGGACAAACTTGTGAACTGGATTCTTTTAGCAAGAGTTCATCAGAGTTGTCAAACATTGCATAAGATCAGATGACTTTTATACCCATTATAGACATCATGGGAACTTCTTTTGATTGTCGAGACCCGAACAGCTGGATCTCTAACCTTGTCCCTTTTTCAGACCGTTTGAGTCCAGCGGAGCTCAGGCCATCGGCTTCTCTGAGTGTGAGACGTGAAGCTGAGAGGAACGACAGGAAATGGGTCTGCATGTGAGCCTGGTGGAACATCTGACAGCGCAGAGGCAGGGGCATCTCTTAGGGGCTTCACCTCTGAGCTGGTTGCTGCTGAACATTTCTTTGAAGCATGGGAAGGAGGTTAAGTGCTGACAGGAGAGCATAATGGCCTTTTCAGGTTATGTTATGGTGGGTAGAAGCTTGGGGGGGGAGGAGAGGGGAGGGGAGCTGTACTACTTTGTCATATGTAGTCTTGTAAATGCTGTTTAATCAGATCCAGCTGAGCAGAGCGGAGTGCTGCAGAGCTCAGGTTACACGGCCAACGCAGTCATTAGAGAAGAGGTATTATTCAAGCCAGCGGTGTGCTGATGCGCTCCGACACAAGGATGTGTGAGGGAAGCTGCACTAAAAAAAATGTCTCTGGGCGACTCGCTTTCATCACAGGGCGGCGTGCGGCGCCCTCCACAGCGGGGTCTGAGCGGGGGAGGGCGGCGCCGGTGACACGCCGGCGGCTGGAAACACCAGGAACAGTCGAGCTGCGAACATAGAGAGACGACGACGCGGCGCTTCCTTCTCTGCATGTCTACCTTGGCTCCCGTCTCTCTCTCTCTGGATACTTCTGCCTTTGTCTACCTCTGCAACATCATCATTTTTCTCCTCCCTCTGTTCTCTGACATTTATCCCTCTCCTCATTACTCACTCCTCCTCTGCGAACGCTCTTTGGTGTGGCCGCTTGTCTGGCCGTCGTCGGAGCGTTCTGTAAGGCCTTTGCCTATTTTATTTGTTTTACCGAATCAAGGCCACAGTGGCGAGCTCTGACAGGCCTCTCCATCATGCTCCACCTGGTGATTGATTTTCAGGAGGGCTTCTGGAGACTTAGCGCTTAGAAAACAAACACGGGCAAACGGAGCGCGAACCGAACATCTCTGCGCGCCGACATCCGTTTTCCAGGGACGGTCGACGTCAAGGTAAAAACTGATCGGCGAGAGTGGGATGATTGGATTTCTGTCTCGCCCACTGTTTTATTAAGACAAAACCGTTTTCAACATGCTTTGCTGTTTTTATTTTTTTGCCCGCCAGCACTCACAGTAAGAGGCCTCCCGCTCACACTTGTTTAGATTAAGCTCCATCAGCCCATTAGCATGGACGCCGTGGCCTCCTTGGCAAAAGCTCTACCTCCGACATCCAACTCAATCATTTGTTCTGGCCGGTGCCAGCCCCCACATCCAGGACAGAACGATGGCCCGTTGGCAGGGCGGGGAGAGCCAGCTGTCGGCTCCTCGACGCCGTTTTAGACAAATCTCACACCTCGTGTACAGCAATAATTCATTAAAAGCCTTCCGCTCCCACTGTTTCGCAGCGGCTCAGATGAGATCGTATTGATTCATCCGGCCCCCTTTCGATGCGGGGGAAGCTTCCTGTGCTTCCTCTGTTTGATATCTGCGGCGCACGTGTGAAATGGGATCCACACTGCACAGCGGTCTGCCTCCATTTACACAGAGGACTCTGGCGATAACAGATGATAACGGCACAAACTCTGAAGGATATTTGAGGTGGACGCTGGGCTCTTTCAGAGGGACTGCAGCGCCTAAGCCGATCGATCGGTATGGACCGGACATACTATTTAGAGAGATTATGAAGAGACCCGGCGAGAGGCCGACTGGTGACTGGAAGCTACGGTGGCCCACAATGTTCAACAGAATGCAAAAGCCACAACAGAAACCACAAACGAGTTGCGCTAAATTGGAAGTCTGTCTAGCAAGTTTTAAATGGCTTCCGTCGTGGCTAATGCTGTTGTGGTTTGGCTTTGGTTGTTGGTTTTGTTGTTACATTATGGCTTTTTGTTGAGTTGTTACTTTTTTGCTGAGTTGGGGTTTTGTTGTTTTTCTGTGTCTCCTCGTGTCGTAGCTTCTGTTGCGTCGTCTTCTTACTGTTGCATTGCAGTTTTTGTTTGTTGCTGTCTTTGCTGCTGCCTTGTAGTGATTCCAGTTGCACTTTATCTTTTGTTGTCTTTTAGCTGTTGTAGTTGTTGCTGCAACAGCTAAAAGACAAAAGCGTTTGTCGTTTTGTGCCTTTTCGTTTTGTTGACCTCATAACTTTGTCCTTCTACGTCATATAAATTGATTTGCCATCATGTTTTTTTAATTATTCTGTAGTATGTAAGAGGAAATAGACAAATAAATAGTGGTCCCAAATCTCTAAGTGCTATGATAGACTTATGGCGGAGGTTATATGAAGGAAGAAATGAGGTCAGTACTGAGCAGTAGAGAGTTGGAGACCCACAAGGACCCCTAGAAACAACAAAGGAAGCAGAGTGTGAACTCGATGTTTTCCCTCTTTCTTAGATGCTTTGTAAAAAAGCTCATGCAGGCATAATTTCTTAAATAAGTAAAAAGTGATTAGATAATGAAAAAGAGTGAGGAAAAGGGAATTTTCAGGGTTTTTTCTCCCCCCTTTTGAAAGTGGCTGCAGTCGGAGAGAAACAACAACTTCCCAGTGAAGCTGAGTCCGCACAATTCCCAGGCCGGGCCTTTGAGGGCAAATGTGTTGATCCCGAATTATTCTTCTTCCCTACAAATAATAATAATAATAAATTCTTAATTACATTCAGACGTGGCGCAGCTCGCTCGTAAGCTTTAGTTTCACGTTTAATAATGCAACACCAGCGCAAGTTCCGTTTGGTTTTCTCATTACGGCGGCTCGGTGAAACACCACTTACTGTGACATTTAGACCGTCCTGTTTCATTTCCCGTTAAAAGGGTTCGGACTGAACATGATTAAACCGGAGCGGTGGCTCTCGACGTTGTCTTACGAGGTCGGCCGGTTTCCAGGAACCGCTGAATTAGATATACGCCGGGAGCGGAGTGGGGGGGGGGGGGGGGGGGGGGGGGGGGGGGGGGGGGGGGGGGGGGGGGG
>CAEGAF010178237.1:0-20993 GCA_903067075.1 Micropoecilia bifurca | reverse complement strand
TGTTAAATGTTGGTGAATAAACACCCAGTGGGATTTGCACCGTTTCTCTGCCTCAAGTCTCCTACTTCCTCCAGCCGCTAAGGGCCAGTCTAACAAGAAATATTGCCGCAAAATTGGGGCAATGTTAGACTTATACGCAGTGTGAACCTCAGGGAATACAGAGGTCATGACCCTGTGACATGTTAGCTATAGAACAATCAGTTCAGCAAGGATCCTGCAGACCAATGCCTAAATAAAACCTTTACCCAACCAACGTCCAGAACAAACCACACGTCTCCACTCCACTTACTCAGTATTATTAGTTGTAACTTAAATTTCTGTAACTGCTCTCGAAGCATCTACAATTCCTTTCAAATATTTTATTGCCAGTTTGTACTTGTTAATCAAAATACCAAAATGTTCTTACCATGATAGTTTAGCATAAAGTCCTATAAAGCAGTGTCACTACATAATACAGTTCTGATTAGCTGCCCCTGTTTTAGATGAAGGTCCTGTCAGATTCACAAGAAAAAAAAAAAAAAGAAATGGGGACAAGGCTTCAGCAGATTGCTGCCTCTCAGTGACATCAACGGCAAAAAGAGAAAACCTTCATCACAGTTTTGGAGAAAAGCATCTGCTGTGAGCCTCGTCATTGGCCAATCTGCTGCAGGTCCAACTTGCAACGACAGACGAGGTCAGCTGGGCAATCTGCTTCGTGATCATCGCAGTAATTCACGCCAAAAGTGGATAATCCAGGTCAAATCTTATTCTCACTTCTCAGTTACCGACAGGCGTTGCATATTCACCGACGCCTTCCCACGCTCAGATGAAATGAAGCATCTTGAGGGGAAAAACTCGACCACTCATCACGAGAGGCTGATTATCAGCCAGAAATCATCCTTTTGCAGAGATGGTGCTTTGCTGATGAATAGGAATCGCTTTCTCGTTTATCGATAATGCAATCAAAAGCCTCTCTTTGAACGGACTCTTGAAAATCAAAATTGGGGGGTGGTTTGGTTGAAGTGTTGCCCACCATCAGAGATGATGTGCTGAGACAAGCAGAAGGAGAATCTGACTGTAAAACCTAGTGGATATTCCAACACATCTCTGCTGCATTACGCACAGATAATGAGCTCTCTTTGATCAGTGGAGCATTATTGTTTGAGTGTGTGTGTGAGAGAAACAGAGCCTCATGAATATTCAAGGGAATATATGCAGGAGGATCCCTGAGGAGCAGCGTGCTTGTTGTTACAGACGCTGGGGAGGCGTGCGACGCACCTTGTCACCATCTCAACAGTTTGAAATACCACTGGTGCTGTAAGTCACAAAAAGGCCTCCTTAACGGGGACCTGTTGTGCAAATCTCACATTTGTGTACTTCCACCTGGGACTCGGCTGCAGCTTCTAAAAATAAAGACGGTTACAAAGTCGTCCATGAAGAACATTTCTAGGATTAGAAGACTAATGTCTCGGCCAGATCTAGAGAAACTCATCCATGTTTATCTTGAGTTGCATTGATTACTGCTACAGTGTCTTTACTGGTTTCCCCAAGCTGCAGCTGATCCAGAACGCTGTTGCTCATAAAACCAACAAGATGGAGCACATTACCCCAGTTCTTGTTTTTGACCTCCCATCCAGAAACCACTTGCTGCTTTCTTGTTTTTTGTGCAGGAGGCTCCACTTCTGCATCTTGAAGATGTGCGTTTGTATAGTTGTGCCTTTGTTTGCAGTCATTTTTACAAGCAGGTCTAACCCTGTTGAATAGAGGGACATGATCAGCAGCAGCTTAATTGGTTTTAAAGTGACCAGACCCCCTAAAACAGCTCATAGGCAGAACTGACCAAACTAAAATATCATTATCTAAGAATAATTTTGTGCAAAAAAATGTAATTAACACTTTAATAGTTCATAGATGTAACTTGTTGAAGGAAGCCTAATGGATCCCCTTTAAATGGCTGAGTACGGGTTGACATGATTAGTTGTAAATGGCTGCAACAGAAGTAGTTTGTGTGCTAATTACATTTCAAAGTGTAATAATTATGCACGCAAACAGACAGGAAGTGGTGGAAAAATATCCTTGTGTCTCTCGAGTTTCAAAAAATTACCAGACTAATTGTGTGTATTTTATTTGAAGGAAGAAATGCTTTAATTTGTGTTTTCCTTCTCTTGTTTACTACTTCACCACAGCCATTACCTAAGGGGTCAACCACCACAGAGGATTTATCATCTGAGTGCAGCTTCTACTTTTTACATGGCAATAATTATATATAAATATAAATTAAAGCTGTGTGGAGATAAGTGGCTGTGGTCTGGGAATCGCTTTGTGCAACCTCTACATAACGCGGCTCAAAGCATAAAGCTGTTTTGTCATGTCTAGTTGTTTCCCATCAAGCTGGCGGAGTAACAAAGGAAGTGGCACAGCTTTGTTTTCCTTCCAGTCCGTCTCCTGGGAAGGTCTGGACTCCTCTTCATCTGTTGCTCAGTGACTTATAGACTAAACCTCTTAACAATTGGGAGGACAGTGACTCATCGTTTTCGCTTAACCTGAAAAGGTTCACATGAATGAAGATTTCTTCAGGTTTTTACTGATCAAATCTCTGCAAACCAGTCTGGCCCAATGTGAAATGAATGTCCCCACAAACCCCAGTAACTGGTTGTTCTGGTCTTGGCAGATAAAACTTTACATATTTATCAATATGTAAAAGAGTCCTTGCATGAATTAGTAATGATCCTGTTGGATGAATTTTGGAGGATTCCTGCTTTTCAGAATTGCTTTGATTTGGACACATTGAGATTTCGAGTGTAATCCAACTGCCTCAGGTCGTACAACATCAACCCAATCAGATTTAAATCCACTACTCAGCTATAAAACCTCTCTTTCTTTGTGTATTAGCTGTTCAAAGGGGAATTTGCTGTTGTGATTGGGATCAGTCTGCGTTTAAGTGTATGAACATAGAAACTGATGGCTTGATTTTGTACATAAATTACATTTCCATCACCTATGGCTTGTCAACACAACAAAAATGACTGTAAGGGATCACTTTCTGAAAATAGTGTTAATTTTACACCAATGACACACACTTCTTTTGTCAACCAAGATATTTTCTAAAACATTTTTGGGGAAATGGCACATTGCTCCACCAGAGGACTCTCAGTTTAGTTTGTCATTGGAAAGTGTTGAATCCAATGCTATCCTGTAACAGTTTAAAAAAGAAACTGCATGTAAAAATCTGAAACAATGTCTCAGATCTACATTCAATTAGTCTGAATAAACTGTAGAAATACCTGACTGTTCCTTTACAGCTGCAGATATTTTAGGGTTTTCCTCTTAAAGCTTTACACACAGCCAACACTGAGAAAGGTCTAGGCCAACACAAATAACCCCAGGGAATCTGCTGCCAATTCCTGATTCACACCAATTGGCTGCAGCAACTGAATGCAGAACAGTGAACACGAAGCCTGATGGCCCTTGAACTTTTCTTCACATTTCATCAGATTACAACCATCCTCTGTGTCCATATCACTTTCTTTCAAGTGTTTGTATCCTCCTGGGCTTGTGGCAAACTGCATGAAAACATGAGTTCTCTTGATTTTTTTCCTTTTTCTGGTAAAAGTATCAATAATTACACTTATACCTTATTTGTGGTGATCTATCACCAAAAAAATCCTCAATAGGAATCACAAAATACTCAATGGTATGATTACTCAAAGTGATCCAGGATTAGTTAAACATGTTGACCTGAATCTGTTGCAATTTTCCAGTTAGCTAAATATTGCAGTTTGTGATACACCAAAACTTATAAATACTTCAGAAATGTACCATCCACCCATGGAGGTCGTCATTTTTTCACCCAATGGGTTTTGATGCTTTTTGGTCCGTTCTGTACTGAAGTCTACAGAGTAAACACAGGAAGGCTAACTTTACCCGAGTACTTGTTTATCATATTGCGTTAGACTGGTGTAATTTTAGATAATGCCACACTGTAATATAAAAAGAAATAAATAAAACTGGCATGAATCTGCATCGCTTCCTTCATAAAAAACAGAAGAGTGCAGTGGGAGAGAGCCGGATACGAACACAACTTCCGAAGGACCTACATTTGTGCTCTCAACATTTCTCTCAATAAGACTTTGAGTTTTTTATACGAGCAAAACTGACAAAGGCTCTAACAGGTGATTGTTACGTTAAGGAGATGAAAATAAATGCATGCTGCCGTGCTGAGACAGGAAGAGCTGTTAGCCTCTTTGAAATGCTGATGGAGATACACCGCCTCTGGAACTAAATCCACCGATCCAGCAGACCAAGGCCAGGCCAAACAGCTGTTACTGGACTGGACACAGAGCTACAGACGCTGGGAGAAACATCAAAGATAAGCTGCAGTAACGGAGCTATTACTACTGGAAATGCTAACGGAGCTAGAACATCGGTGCTTAATGTGAAACTACTACCGACACCGGAGAAGATCGGACCCTAAACAGCTTTTACCAAACTTACCGGGTCACACAGTCTGACCAGAGGTACGTGTCATTCATCGTTTCATTTAAGAAGCTGAAGGCAGCAACAGCAAGAAACGCCACCTCCTATGGTCAACTCCGTCTTCTTCCTCCGTTTGGTCCTCCTCATCTTTTTGCAGTGGCTAATCAGACTGACTCCACTTGGAAGTGGATGCAGCCCTGCCTTCCTGTGCTGCTCCCTGAGGCCTACAGCGATTGGCTCACCAATTGTTTGCTCCACCAATCCCTGAAGAGGCCTCCCCTTTAAAAACCAAGGATTTCCTGGCTGATTCGCGGCTGATCCTTTGTTTGGATAGCTTGCCACTTTGTTGGGTGTTTTGACTGCTGTAAATTTATTTTACTAGCTCGGATAGCTTTGTTAGTGTTTGCTAACTCTTGCAAACTTGTCTTGTCCCTGTGGGGGAACATCTGTTATCTGTTGTATCTCTGTTAGAGATTTGTAGTTTGTTTTTGTTTAAGATCTTTGATTTACAACTCTGATTGTTTTGTGGATTTTGTTTCATTTAGTACATTTTTGTTGCCAGTCCCTACATTTTGATTATTGTTGATTTTTACCTCTTGTTTTTTTTGTAAAACCCAAACAATAAACCCTAAATTGTTAGAACCTTACCACCTAGAGTTTTTTAATGTTAGTCCCCTTTCCTCTGGCAGAGCCGGGTCGTAACAGTTCCCATCGATTTCAGAGCGCTCAGGTTCAATTAGAAAAGGCTTAATAACGTTACTCATCACCGTTTTGGCTGGACGAAGCTGGTGCTATGGGACTATAGTTTACCCAGAATGCATATATTTTTATTATATTTTATGCAAACGTATAAAAACTAAACAACCTACAGTATTATTTCCGTATTGTTGTTACAGCTACAATAAATATCTCTCAAGTAAAGTCTACTGTTCCAACTAATCACGGACTTTTTCTCAGTACTGTTTTGCTAGCTGCGTATTCTCGTGCCCTACCAGAAGTCACTCCAAAGCTGCATCTCCACTGGACCAAGACCATCCATCTCCACTTATAATGTGCATTTAATAAGAATTAAATTGCCGGCTGGATAGATGGGGCATGGGCCGTGTGATAATGACAGTTTGACATTTCATGGGTTTGATATGAGGATGACAGGCGCCTGTAAGGCCTAATGGAGCCGTTCCACCAGCATCTGTTAAGAATGCTTCATTGAGTTTACAATTAGGAGAGGCCACGGTTCACTGGAAAGCTGCACGAACACTGGGAGTGGAGGAAAAAAGAAAAAACCTCAAAAGATTTTTGTTAACACTCGCTGTGAGCAAGAGCTAGAGACTACGTGTCGTGTGATAAACCTTTGTCAACGACGCTGTTTCCTTAAAATGTCACACCGGCTGTAATTCCTATTTTTGCTCAAGATAATTTTTTTTTAGTTAAAGTGGAAAAATGATGTACTTGTCATGTACTGTAGGGTGTTAATTTAACTAGATGCATAGACATTCAGTCTACGCATCTTCTTGCTCTAAACTTTCCTTTTCTGCCTTCAACTTAACTTTGTCAGAGTATTAACTGAATTTATGGGACGGGAGACGCAACAAAGAAGCTGCAGCTGCATCTTATTTAAGGTGAGCAGCCAAAATAGCTTTTATTTATTTAAGTGAATAAAGACAGTCAGGACTTTATTAAAATAGGAACATAATGATCTTTAACCAACAAAATGCCTATTTGGATTTATCTATTGATTAGTTTTTGGCTTCAGAATCAAAGAAAATGTGCAAAAAGGAGCAATTTGCAGGAAGTGCTTGACCTTCTACTGACTTTTTTCATTTAGCCAATATCACTTAGAAGAAGTAATTTCACCAGAGATTTTTCTGCTAGTTAAATTAGCATGATTACCTGATCAAACGGTGAGCGCCTCCAGAAAAATGCTAACGTTGCTGGTCAAGAGCATCCAGGTGTGGTAGCACTACTTTTTTGGCCAGTAGTTTGTAAAAAGAAACATTTACAACCTTTATCCACAAATCAAAAACATTCCCAACACTTTAGCCCTCAAGTCAAACATTGAAATACTGGGAGAAAACATTGCGTTTCTGTTTTTGATATAATAATGTAACTTGAAAACAGTTTTAATTGAGGATTTCTGAAACGATAGCAGATTTTATTCAAATGTTGTTTGATCTGGGAAGACTAAAGGTAAAATTCTTAGCAAGTTGCCTAAATGTCTCTGTATTAGCAATGTGTTTTATTATCAGATTTGACATAAATGACCATCGGTTCAACAGGTGATGTTTACACAGCAGCAAATTTATTAACGGTTGTCTGAAATAGGACAAAAGTTCAAGGCGTTGCAATGAACACGTCAAAGTCCAGATCTCAATCTGACTACAATTCTTCAGTAGCTGTGCAGAAATGTCTGAAAACTTACTGATTGTTGATGTAATTACAGCTGGAGATGATTCTGCAAGCCTGTTTGAGTCCCTGCAGGAACTACTCAACTATTCATGCTAATTCACTTGTCATTCATAAATTTTGTACAGGTCTGACATCTTCACCACTTTTCGCGTTTCTACAAATCTGAGCAATCTCCTTAACGTTTTTTTTTTTTTAGTATTTCCTTCTCTGGCCAATCACTGCAACTCAGCAGACTGATGACCAATCACCTCAGCCTACGTCTAATTTGGCTTCCCGTTTCACAATGTCTGCTGAAAGTCGAACCAATAACATGAAGGAAAGCTTGTGTGATGCTAAACGGTACGATTTTCTTCCTTTTGAGTTGAGTTCACTGCAGAAACATAAAATCTTTCCAAATATTGTTTTAGTTTCTACTCCAAATATCTGAAATGAGACAGAACAAACAAGTAACTTTTCTTCAAGATAGGAGCTTGTTAAGTCAATAATTCCTTATTTTTATTTTTTTAAATGTATTTGTTCAATCAGCACATTATTTAACATAAAATGAGACATTTTTCCCATGTTAAAAGTGAAATAATCTGCCAGTGGAACTAGTATCTTTTCATCGATAATAGGGAATTATTGACCTTAAGCAACCTCCAATATTTAGCTAAAAATAAAGCTTAAAATGACAAACCTTTTGAAACAAATCTTTAATTTTAGGCCTAAACAATCACAAACAACACGATTTGTGACACATACATTACACTGGTTTTCATGATTATTTCACCCAATATTGATTTCTGAACTTTTCTGAGTTAAAACATAAATATTGTTGTTTCTAAATGAATATAAACTTGTTTTCTTTGCATCTTTTTCCGTCATTTTCTGCTAATAATACTAAATCATTGCTTGGAATTTCAGAGACATGTTGTCAGATGTTCATAGAAGAAAAAAACATTGATTTTACTCAAACATGAACCTATAAAGAGTCAAATCTGAGAAACCGATCACTTTAAGTGGTCTCTTGATTTTTTCCCACAGCTGTAGAACAATCCAAGTCCATTTTAAGTTGCCGTTTCTGCCCTCTTACGCTCTGACATGTAAAACCTTGGGTTTGAAGGAGGACGTCCTTCTTCAACCTGTTATTTGCTCAACAGGTGATCCGGCGAGTCGGGGAAAGTGCAGCACACGCAGCTGCCTCCATTCCCACTGACACCGAAACCAGTCGAGTGCAACAATCGGGCCGCAGCTTGGTGAAAGCAGAGAGCAAGCACTTCATCTCTCACCTCAGAATCATTATTACCTGATTAAGTGTGATTAAGAGAAGATCATTAGCAGCTGCATGTCCTGTCAGTAATGATTACTGTGACGGGTGCGTTATGCGCGCCGAGCTCATCTGCAGGCTTAGCCACTGTGATGAATAGGGAAGCATTGTTTAGCGCGGCTCCGGGATGAAAGGTTGACTCGTTATCGTCTGAGCCGAAAGTCAAAGTGAGGTGAACGTCCCACAAGTGCTTCATAATGAACCAAATTGTTCTACAAGGAGGATGACATTGGCAAAGTTTGAGCTACTATTCTTAAGCCTTGTGTATCCGTGTTAGTCGTGTTCAGACTAATGCTAATCATGTCTCTGTTTGCTCATCAACAAAAGAGGAAAAATGTCCCACTCACACCTGATGGGATAAATGTAGGCTAACGCTGTAAGCAGGACTGGAGACATGATACAATTATGTTGCCTATTAAGAGAAGAAAATACAAACTTTAAAAACCTTTGACTCGTTATATCCTCTCTATGCCCGGGTTCAGAAAAATGCTGTGTGCAAAGACTGAGATCACGCAGAGATGACAGCGTCACAATAATCAGCATTTATTCAAGACGGATGCAAACTATCACCAGAAAAGCTCAAACATCAGAAACCTCAGAGCACAAACACATATATTTACCTAAGAGGAAAAGATGGAAATGACAAACAGAAAGCAAGAACCTTCTTGGAGAAATTGCAAAGAGCAAAATCTGATTTGTTACCCTGTGTGGAATAGTTTTATCTTCTTTTCTTTAATTTATTCAAATAAGGCGTAACTTTGCTCATCCAACCAGGACTTGACTCTGACTCTTTCTCTAAAACCATTTTGTCCCTATTGTCTAAGGAGCTTCTCCTGATCTCCTGCTGGTTTATGACTTTCACACATAAGTGTGAAAAGCTGAAACTTCCTAATGATTGTCTCCCAAACAGACAAAGGGCAAAGGACAGAGATCCTGGTCTGAGATCTTAGTCTGCCTTAACTACAGGTAAAATAAAGGTCAAAAGGCCAGAATAAGTTATAATTTTTAAAACTATAATTAGGCTATTTCCATCAAGTCATGTTACATTTTAAAACTAGCTTATTTTAAATATATTTTCTTAACATGCCGTTAAATGGAAATAAATCTTTTTTTTTTCAAATTGTCTGGTTTAGTTGATGTGGCATTTGATTTCTACTGTGTGCTCAGATTTTACCTTTTCAATTTAGTTTAACTGAGACACTTAAAATACATTTAATTAAACAGAAAATATTTCAGATTAAATGGAATTAGTTAGTATTAATAAAGGACTTTGTGGAGATGGAGTGAAAATTTGAAAAAAAATTGCTAGAAAAAAACTTAAACTTTGATATTAATGTCAAAAATTAAAAAGGAAATGTGTGAAAAGTTGAAGGTTTTAGAAAAAAAACTAAAATTATTAGATCTTTTCAGAAATAGAAAACATCTGAGTGTGAAAAGTTAAGAATTAGAAAAAACTCGAATTTTGATATCAAACTTGAAATATAAAGGAAATTTGGGTGTGAAATGTGTTGGAAAAAAATCAAATTTTGAGATCAATCTCAGAAATTTTCTAAAAGACAAAAAAACAGGAAATTTTTAGTGTGAAAAGTTGAAATATGTAGAAAAAACCTCAAATTTAAATATACTTTTTAAAAAAATTTAAATTCCTTTTTATTTCAGTTTAACTGGAAGGTGAGGACATAAATCCTCAGAGATAATTAAAATACATTATTATTAAACAGATAACATTTCCTATTAAGTTAAATTAATTATCATTAACTTTGTGGAAATAGAAGCAAGTATATATTTCAATCTTTTACAACCTCTGATTTGTACGACCTTTGTCACTGAAGATGCATATATTTAGTTCAATCAGAGCTCCTCCTCCGCAGCTCTGATTGGCCAAGCAATGTAAAGTGATCCTCTGATTGGCTAAGCGATGTAACTGATACTCTGCAGCAAGTGATGGCAAAGCTGGGCGTCATCACGACTTTACACAAGTGAGTCTGTACCTCAGAGGCTCCGCCGAACCCCTCAGACCGACTCACCGAACCCCTGGGGTTTGATCCAACCCAGGTTAAGAACCTCTGGATTACAGCCTCTATGGGTCACCCCTGATTTGGCATATCAGTGAACTAAAGTGTTCAGTTTACAGATCCAGTCATGGCATCGCGACCTGCTGAAATCTGGACTCATTTTCTCCATTTCTGGTTGTTTTAAAAACGTCTCTATCCGCACCACAAATCTGGAACAAACCTCCAGAAAACTGCAAAACAGCCGAAACACTGAGTTCCTTTAAATCCAGACTGCATGAGCCGTACTTTTTTAACTAACAAAAAAATCACACAATTATTTTCATTACATCAGGTGGCGTTCTGTGACATTCTGTAAATCTTAAAAAGGCAAAAAAAAACAAAATTAATTTGGGTTTTTATTTCCGTCTGGATGCAGTTAATCATTGTTGATGATCAGTTCTTGCTCTGTCATTTTGTGACTTTTTAAAAAGTGCGTTTTGAATTCTTCGTGTGTACTTTTGAACTTTCCCGGACGTCGTGATGGTAAAACACAGACGTTTCTCCAATCGCTGGTGGTTTTTGTGAGTTACATCCCGGCCTTGGAGAACCGGTGGAAATGGGGGTCATGCAGGCAGCGGCTCTGAACTATTTCCAACATTTCCTCTATCAAACATCGCGCCGCCATTACTGTCACTAATGGACTTCATTTTGTCCATTCCGGCGCATATATTTCAGCGCAGTGACTGATGTTACTCCTCCTGCTTTAATACACACCGCAGTCACCTGAAATATGAAAAATGTTTGAGAACTGCAGCATATGAGGTGCTGCAGGTTACATGTTTAATGTCGCACATAAAAGCATTTAAAGTTTTACTGCTAACGGTGGGATTTATTGCTTCTTTTTTATCATCATCTATCTATAGCCAATACTGCATTGAAACTGTATTGTAGAAAAGCCTTAGCTTTCTTTGCAATGCATAATTAAAGCAACATTTACATTTTGGCCTGTTTTCCTAATGTCTTGCAACAGAAATGTTTTTATATTTTATTATCGGTTTGAGTTATAATTGTAACAAATACCATTAAAATGGTTATTATAGAAGCTTTTACCAGCAGAATTAGAGCAAATTAGAGCAAATGTTAAAGAAAAAAACTAACATTTCCCCCCGAAAATTTCCTAATTCATCTTTTTTTTTGACATTTGACTTTTATTTTCCAATGCACAGCTTTTTGTGGGAGTGTAAATAACCATAAGATATTTTATTTTGTGCCTTTGAGTATGTTTTAATCTAAAATATTAAAAGAGAATCTGTTTAGTTGAAGATTCAAGAATCGGTGCCCGGATAAAAATGAAAAAATATGTTTGTAAGACCTAACTTGGTATAAAGTTTACCTACTTTTATATAAAAAATATTGGTGGCTGAAAATTATTTCTATTTCTTTTCATTTATTTAAAATTAAACACAAATTTCAGCCAACAATAAAATAGTTTTTTTTATAGAAATTATACATTTTTAAACATATTTATATAAAAAATAATTAACTGGGTGGCTAAGAATTTTTATTTATTTAAAAATAAAATAACTTGCAGTCACCAATATAATTGTTTTCTATATAAATTATTTTTTAATGTTTACATAAAAATAATGTACTGAAGGCTGAAAACTACTATTTTTATTAAAAATAATTAAAATTCAATTGTTTTCACCTACCAATATAATTGTTTTTATATAAATTATACATTCTTTCATGGTAATATAAACAGTTATATTTGTGGTTGAATTTTTCATTTATTTATTTAAAAATAACAATTTTCAGCCTCATATTTTTTATACATATCATTACAATAACAAAGTTTTAATTTAGAAGTTAATTTCCTCCTTCCTTGTTTTTTTCCATTTAAATCATCTGGCGTTCCCCATAAACATATTGGAGAAAGGGATTGCAGCTCTTTTGCTTCTGCTCTCATTAGTTTGAATAATCTAATTAACTTCGTAAAGTAATGAGCCAAGAATGCTTCAATAATTGTTTTATACTCTGTTTGAAACCCTCTGCTTTGCTTACATATTTTATTTTCCAGCTGAAACATGCGATGCTCGGCTTCCAGTTGCTACCAGAATGAGTAGAACAGTGATGTATCACAAAACCATCATATGACCAAATTAAACATTAAATAACATGAGTAATTTATTTTGACGGCACAAATAAATTCACAATTAGTGAAGCTCATAACAAAAGAAAACATCCAGTTCCAGTGAGATTATCTGCACTCATGAAAATAAACTTTGATTTTTTTGTCCAGTGTTGAATAATCCTAAATTATGCAACCTCAACAGAAGATCTGGATGCAGAGGTTTGAATTCATTGTGTTTTATCTCTAATTCAGTCAAATTTCAGTGAATTATTATGAATGAGTGGTAACTGTGAGGTGATTACAGCTTCAGATAAAGACGGTTCTTTTTAGGAAATCTTCCAAACATTTAGATTACTTTCCAAATTCCTCCCATCAGACACGTTGAGCCCACTGGCCAATTACAACCTCTCTCAATTAACCCTGCAACCAGCAACTCAGCCAGACATTCACGTTTTCCCGTCACGTCGACGCAGCTGATGGAAACGGACAGGAAAGCTTTGTGCTTCCACACCGACTGAACCAAATATCGCTGTACAATGCAAACCAACGGCGATGGGATTTACATAATCCGTAAAAGGGAAACTCGCAAAACCTGTTGCGATGTGACACAGACTTAACTGAAAAGAAGCAACAACAAAAAATAAAAAAGCTTTTGCAGGGAAAGTAGATTTGGTTTTAATATAGACTTGTGTTGACAGGTTGGAAATCTCTTAAACTGTTCTGTTACATATTAAACAGCTCAGGTGTCAAAACATTTTTTGAGCCCCATCTCATTCCCAGAGATTCTGAGTTGGAAAGTCATTCAAGCCTTTATATCGAATTGGATTTATTTGTGCACTTTCTTGTTTATCAGGAGTCAAACTTGCGCGCTATTGTTCATATCTGGAAATGTCATGCATTATTCGCACAACGCTGACAGGCAAAAGGACGATTCTTTGCCGGACTGCCGCAGGAGAACAAAACCGTAAACAAAATGAAACCTGACGATGTAATTATTATTAATTTAGTGCAATGTGCCACAGCAAAGGGGGGAAAAAATAACGCAGGAAAAACCATTAAAGAACAACTCAAAACCACTTTTTTCATCACTGTTTACATTGGCTACACTACATGAAGGCCGGTTGCCATAGCAACTGACAACAATGGCACTTTAGGTATCAGGATTCAACACCAAAAAACACTCAAACATTTCCCACACAAATAACAGAACATTCAGTCCATTACAGTTTCAGATTTTTAGCCTTGATGTTTATTTTGCAATTATCAATAAGTGACCGCTGTGGTTGATTAGCTGCCGCTGCTATTAGCTAAGCTAACAATGTGGAGATTGATTAGCTAATTTAAACGCCTTCTCTACAGATGATCTGTCAGATTTTTTTTTTTATTTTGTAGCTGAACACCAAATTCCACGGCACATTTACATGCTACAGTTGTCATAGTCAAGCTAGCATAACTAGCTTGCTTCCCTCTTTCACACTATTTTTTTTCTTAATTAAAACTTTTTCCTGACCTCATCTCATTTTCAGAGCAGCAAAGCACTACATCCCTTTCTCTGTTATATATCAGACTAACATTTTAAGATTGTTATATTGACAACTTGACAGTTAAAACGAATGCTAGTCATCGTTAGCAAGTACAGTTTTGCCCTCCAGCAGGGAGATGAGGAGCGGGTCTTGCAAGACAAAAAAATATTAATAAACAAACTTGAAAACAACAGTCTGTATATTTATTTTCTTTGTCATGCACTCAGGGAATTGAGTTACTAAAATACATGAAATCTAAATGATTGAATATGACGCTAAACTAATCGAAATCTCTAGAATTTGAAGAGCGTACTTTCTTTTCGCAGTTTCCCCAAAGGTAAAAATAATCCCTGACTTGTGTATGAAATTCCTCAGCAAATGGCTTATTACCTCAATTTACACTTAGCAGGAAGAAATGAGCCTCCATCACCATTAAAGCTAATCTTTCCCTGTGTGTGGAAATCTTGCTCCTCTCCACCTTCTGACCTAAGATGCTCAATTATTTTTTGTTTCACCTCCTGTACCACTTACCTCTATACCTCTTAGACTCGCATGCAGTTAATCCATTTAGCTCATGCTAAGAAGAACCGCATTGCTGGGCTGCTCAGGGGCTTTTCAGCCCTATATGAGGTTATTAACGCAAAGTTAGTTGTTGTAGGAATAAAACTTTTCAGCTATAAATGCACATATAAGCAACTACTTTAATTTACTTTACAAGATATAATTAAATGTAGTCATTAAAGCACATATTTTACGTTCTTTTTACTGAGTTCCTTTGAGAAGCAGGGATCTGTTGTAAATGGTTCTTTGTTTTGCGGATGACCAATGAGACTTTAGGCGACTCAGAGGGGAAAAGAGGAATGTTCTTCTGCTCTTCTTATATTACCACCATTTATTTAATAAGCAGGCTTTTACTACGCCTCTGGCCCAGTTGGTGTTGTGCCTGTGAGAAATCTGGATTGTTTAAAAGCTTTTGGATTTTACATCCTTTAGAAAAACAGATACAGCAAAAATAAAACATCCAATAACGCACTAAAGCTGTTTCCACAAAGGAACATTAATCCCACAAACAATATCTGTTTTTTTTTATCCCCTCCATCCCCTCATGTTGAGCATTACCTTAACTTGATCTATGGATTTCATTATCTAATATAGCTCTGTGAATTTAATTTGTTCGCTGAACAGTGGGGCTCATTACTGTCAAATGTAGTGTAAATTGTTTTACAGTTGAACCCAGAATGCATCTTTGGTGACCACAAACCATCGTGAATTTTACAGCAGAGAAAGGCTGACAAAGAAATATTTAAGCTCCTGTGTAGTAGAAAAAAATAAAGTTTACAGGTACAGGAGTAGAGATTAGGAAAGATGTTTCTCTTTAGAAAATTAAGGAAATTTGCCTGGTTTTTAATTTCTTATTCTTGGTTTTTGATCATCAGAAAGGGGGGAAATTAACCACTAAAAGTGGAGTTACCCTAAAGAATTAAACAATAGAATATGGACAGAAACATTGAAACGTAGGGATATTTAAAGTTTGTGAAGACAAAAAAAGTAGTGACTATATTTATCTAGCTAGCTAGATAAATAGCTTTTGGTAGGTAGCAATTCTTACCTTTCCGGACTGATTTCAGGGTCTTTAGTCATTTCATTCTGGCCGACTGTGAAATCTTCTTATGCGTGTAATTCACGTGAAGATCCTGAAAAAATGTGTGACATTAATGAGAGTGCATATTTGTTCAAGCTAGCTGCCTAGCTAGCTCTCTATCGCTAGCTAGTATTTTTTACCTTCCCGGATCAATTTCGGGTACTTTAGTCATTTCATTGTGAGCTAATGTGAAATCTTCTTATTTTATTAAATAATAGTGAGAATAATTGTATGTAATTCATGTCAAAATCTTGAAAATGTGCGACGAACATGGGAGTATGCATGTTTGTTCAAGCTCTCGATCGCTAGCTAGTATTTCTTACCTTTCCAGACCAATTTCAGTGGCTTTAGTCAGTTTATTGTTACCTACTGTGAAATCTTACTTTACAACATAAAAGTGAGAATAATTGTGGCTAATTCATGTCAAAATTTTGAAAAATGTGCAATTGTGAGATTGTGAATATTTATTTGAGCTAGCTAGCTGGTTTGATCAGAAACATTAGCCCAGTGGCTGATCCACAATAAGAATATCATCAGTATTATGTCTGATACCAGAATCCGATGAGTCTCTATCATTTTTATTCAGTAACACTTTATTTGAAGGGGGTGAATAAAACTGACATGACACTGTCATAAACATGACATAACACCTGTTATGTACATGAATAAGCCTTCATGAATATTAGACTTGTCATAAATCGTCATTCGGTAAATGATGACACTTAATACAAAGTTGACATTATTCAAAATGTCTTTGTTATGACAACTTGACATTAACCAATAAATAATTACTGATATAAATTTGTTTTAGAAGTTTTACTGATTGCACTTTAAAAATTAGGTAACTTTATGTTATTATGGGTAAAGTTTAAACAGTAATGATTTCTTTGTTAATGTCAAGTTGTCATAACAAAGACATTTTGAATAATGTCAACTTTGTATTAAGTGTCATAAATTACTGAATGACACTTTGACAACTGTCATAAATATTCATGAAGGCTTATTCATGTTCATGACAGGAGTTATGTCATGTTTATGACAGTCTTATTCACCCCCCTTCAAATAAAGTGTTACCTTTCATTCTTTTACAATATTCCTTAAATCTCTGTGCGTCTAGAGGATTTCACTGCTCTGAGATTAGCTGCTCACAGAAAAAGGTTTCACATTTCTCCCGGTTCTGGACCGATTTCAGGGCCTTTCATCATTTCATTGTGACCCACTGTGAAATCTTCTTATTTTACAAAACAAAACTGAGAATCATTGTGTGTAATTCATGTAAATGTAGTTGAAAAATCTTGAAAAATGTGCAACGACTATGAGGATGTTGCTGTTTTCTTTCTCCTCTTGTATTTGGGCCCCATGAAGCAGTTACAGCTCCATTAATCAAAACGCAGACACCCTCAGGTAGTCGGTGACAGCGGCTCTGCGGCAGACGCAGCGTTACGAAGCGCAGCCTTCATTATGACAAAGCACCGTTTGTTGAAGCCATTATGTAAGAAATATCCACACTGAGGTTCCGGTAATTAATACGGGTCAGGACTGAGGTCAGAAGCTGGTACGAGAAATACAGGAAGTGTAAAATCACAACCCATAATTTAGGTGAGTAAAATCCTTTAAGACTTTAAATAAATATCTCCTGCCACATTAGCTTAATTTCTGTAACTATATCAGGTATATATACACTGTAAAACATTTGAGTTGCATTTAGTTGCCTGCTATCTTCTACACTTTAAGTCAAATAAATTTATCAAGTTATAAATTTTTAACCTAAATGTGTGAGTTTGTGAAAGATAAACTTACAATAGTAGTAAGTTGTGTTAACGTTTTATTAACTTTGCCAAACCTCCAAGAGTTGGATAAACCAGTTTTAAGGTTAACACTTGAAAAACTGAAAGAAGAAAAAGACATAAGTGGGAACTATTTCCCAGAATGCTTAGCGGCATGTTTTTTTTTATCCTGACTGTGTGTTTTAGTAAGAAAAATTTAATTTTTATGCAATTCGCAGTTTGCAAAGTTTGAGAATAATGTACTGCTCACACTAAATGTTTCTGAGCTGAATTCATTGAGTTGTTTGTTAATAAAATTCATTATCAGGTCATAAATTCTGTTCATGCAGTTTAAAACAAGAGTTTTAATTATTCCAATATAAAATACGTTGTTTTTCTTTTTTATCTTAATGAATGAGAATAGTAGAGAAATGTCTTGTCTATTTTTTTCTTTTTATTGTGAAATATTTGTTTGGTCTAAAAAGCAGCATTAAATTAATACTCACAATTAAAGATTAACTTTAAAAAAACATTTTTAGACAACTTTTCTTATTATATAAACTTTAATTTCTGAGTTAAAGCCTAAACAAAATTCTTTCTGACTTAAATTGCATTTTCAAGGCAGCAGGTGACTTTCATTTTAAGGTTTTACTGTGTACTTGGCAATCTAAATATTTGGTTTGAAGCTCAATATGTAGCTCCAAATGAAGCTCTTTCTTTCTTTAAAGGTGCATTTACATGAAAAGTCGACCTCAGAGATGCTACATGTAACTCCATCTTTCATTTTTTGTTAGTTTTCATAACTGGTATTGCATGGAAAAATTAAAATATGCATTCTGGGGCTATAAACGAAGGCAAGGCCATGTCTTTCACTGAAAACTCATTGGTGATGCTTTCACAGAGGCAGCTCCAGTGATTAAGCAGCAGCTTTAAGCTAATGGCTTCAATAATTGATGACACACTCTACATAATAAGCCAACGTAGCTTCATGTGTGTGATCCAAAAATGTTATTATCATTTATTATGACGCTTTAAACCCTAACCCCATGTTTTTAAGCATTGTTTATTATTTATTAGGCCGTTTATCACATTATAAAACTCAACCTGCTAAACTGTAAACTGTGTCTGCTAGAGCTGCTGCTGCGGCTGGTTCTGCTGAGGAGAAAACACAGCGTAGCGTAATGCGTCTGTTTCCCGAAGGCATCCCTGGAGACACTGCAATTATCCGAGGGTCATGACATCCTCCATCGTCTGCATTGTGACTGACACAATTGCTCATGAAATGATGATGTCATGGTGCGCACAAAGCCACTAAAAGCCCAGGGCAAACCGCGCGCCTTCATCTCCTCATTTGAATCTGCTTTGTAGGTTCTTTGTGCGGTTCGGAAAATTGTTGCCAAACATTTTCTCCTTCCTGTTGGCAAGAACAATGTGCAATTCTTGCCATGGAGGGGAAAGCGTATTTCACACCCATGCACACCTACACATCAAGTGGCACAGATTAGAGACAAGAGGCTTAGGGCATGAAAAGCACAAATAAGATCTTGGAGCATTCCCATAGTGAAGCATGCTCAAGCATCTTAGGGTCCCTTTATTGCCAGGCTCGTATGTTTTCCTGCTGAGCTTTGTGCCGGTTGAAAGCTGGAGGACAAATACTGAAGGGTGAGGAAAGCAGCGCAGGGCTAGCATGGAAAATGGAGGCGAGTATTATAGTTTTAGCATGTTGACGCAAGCTTTTGTGTTTACTGAAGGAAAACAGGACTGTTACGGCCTTGTGTATGTTTTCTTTTCCTTTTTTTGTATATCTGCAGCTTCTAATCAAGTTGACTCCACTTGGAAGTGGATGCAGCCCTGCCTTCCTGTGCTGCTCCCTGAGGCCTACAGCGATTGGCTCACCAATTTCCAGCTCCACCAATCCCTGAAGAGGCCTCCCCTTTATAAACCAAGGACTTCCTGGGAGACGGCGCGGCTGATTCTCTGTTTGGACAGTTTGCCACCTTGTTGGTTGTGTTTTGTCTGCTGTAAAGTTATTTTACTAGCTTGAACAGCTTTGATAGTGTTTGCTAGCTCTGAACTTGTCCTGTCCCTGTGGGAGACATTCAATACCTTTGAATCTCTGGTAGAGATTTGTAGTTTGTTTTTGTTTAAGATTTTGAACTACCCCTCTGATTGTTTTGTGGATTTTGTTCCATTTAGTACATTTTGTTGTCAGTACTTATATTTTGATTGTTGTTCATTTTTATCCCTTGTTTTGTTTTGTAAAACCCAACAATAAACCCTAAATTGTTATAAACCTTACCACCCGGTTTTTTTAATGTTACTCCCCGTTCCCCTGGCAGAGACGGGTCGTAACAAGGACACATTCCTCACCGTGTTGTAAGATACATGAACACCAGGGGAGTCAAACTCATGCTTGTTTTGGCCCAAACCAACATTATGAACGCTCTTAAAGGGCCGGTTGTGGCAGAATGCATTGATTAAAAACTCTTCACAAACTGTTAAAAGGAAATATCAATGAATTATTCAAATTAAATAATAATATTGTGCCGTTACTGGTGCATGTCTTAATGCAAAGGCTTTCTAACGCCTTTCTCATGTCACGACTCTGAAGACCGAAGGACGTTGTCAGCAGGTTTAATGACACTTAAAAGGGTAAAACTGAAATCAAGACAAAAAATACAATCAATATGTGATCATATACGACATAAAATGCACTACATTCGATTTCCACCGAACATCACATCTATATGCGTACATCTAGACTACCAACTACGCACCCGACAACCTCCGATACCTCGCATCTAATTAACATAAAATACTCTTAACACATGTTACAAAGTTACAAACTTAATGCATACCGGCAATGCGACCATACATGAAAGATTTCAACAGTAATTTACAACAACTGATACCAACTATGTCTATTTCTACAGTTTCAACAAGTTTTGTTTTGAATAACAAAACTTACTACTTTGTAGTACCTGAAAACAACATGAGAGGGCAGGCTTTCTCCCTTTTTTCTTGCAAATGTACTAAAAACAACATTTATAACTTCAAAACAGAACAATTACTGAACATCATTTCAGTCCCTCCAGGATTTTGTGTTTGTGGTACTAATTTGGAAATATTTGCAATATTTGCGCTTGTAACCCTCCGATGTTGCGTGTCGGGTCCAGTAGGTTGACTTTACGACAGACGCATTCAGGTTCACTGTACTTATTCTGAGAAAAGGGAAAATCAAGTTTAGTGGTTAACATTCTGCCTCTAAACATGAAATGAAACAAAATAAATAACAAGCTACAAAGCAAATGGCTTTGAATGTTCAGTTGGCAGCAGTTAACATTTCTGAAATTAAACATAGCTAAAATGGATAACATCAATAACAAGTAAACAAAGTTTACAAAACATCGCAAAATTACTCATAAAACACTGCATATGATTACATTTGTCTAAAATATATGTTAAAATATAATACTTGTAAAAAAAACAACACAAAGCTGATATTAATACGTACCGCAGTTACCGACGGCAACAGAGAAGAGAGGGGAGGGACCTGTCAGTTACAGGTTACTATGGTAACCACTAGGGCTGTAGTGATACAATAATCTCACCATACGATACATGATATTCTGTCCACAATATAATATATATTGCGATATTCAGCAAACGATAAAATTCAATACACTTTGTGATTTTAGAGGGACAGAGTGATTTTGGTGACATTTTGTGACTGTTATAAAGTTGGATTGAATTAATTTAACTGAAAA
>CAEGAF010178223.1:0-13831 GCA_903067075.1 Micropoecilia bifurca | reverse complement strand
TTAGTAATTCTGATGGCGCATCCAAATTATGCAGTGTTTGAAACCAGAAACCAATGAGATCTAATTAATAAATTGCTCTCTCTCTCTCTCTCTCTCTCTCTCTCTCTGTGTGTGTGTTTTTTTTTTCTGGTTAATAAAATTAATTTGTTAATATTAGCTGCATGATTTTAATTGTGGTAAAACCGTACCATATTAGAACTGCCACCTGAATAATGTGAAGTTGCGCCACTGTTTATTACCATAGATTTTCCTGAGGGAAAATTTTTCTGTTCTGTTTTTTAGAATCCACCAAAACTATGATAAATGTGTTTTGTTTGTTTTTCCATTAACTCGAATGCTAACTCTTCTACCTACATTTTATATTCATGAATGTAAATGTGCTAATAAAACGGATCTATATAAAATCAATATCAGACTTTACCAACAAAAAATCTTTCAAAGCAATTCACATGTGTGAATTTACGCATGCATTCGTTTAATTGGCAGCCCAGGTTATTTGCTCATATTAGTGTTTTTTTCTGTATTCTTCATAGGTTAATTTGTACTTGTCATTTGTATTTGTATATAAAGTTTATTTTAAAAAAATTTTGTCTGGTCCTTACTTCTTGAGCATGCGCAGAACAAGATTACAGTACCTCCTACCTCGACGACTATTTATCGAACTGTCGTTACTGCCCAGAGGTATAAAGTATTTATTGCTCAACTTATCTCATATTTATGTCTTTACCTAATGTACTCCTATACATTTCTGTTTGTCATTTATCAAGATGAATTGTTTTGATTTTTGTCCCTGAAAGTGAATAATTTGATGATTATAATTGATATATCGAGCTGAGTTCTCCCGTCGAGATAGGTTTCGCTGTGTGTGTTTTTTTTAAAGCTGGTGAATCACTCTAAGCCATGCTCGAAACGCTTCTTTGGCCGTCTTTAGCTACAGTTTCCTTTCTGTAAAAATCTTTATTATGCATCTCCAGATGTCGACAGTTACCCGGTGAGCGGCACAAATTTCTGTTTGCATGACATTCAAACGGCAGTCTGCTGTCAATAAGAGGAGAACGGGACCCTGGGGTATGGCAAGCCGTTTTAACATAAAATGTACTTCACAGCTCTCCGTTCCATGACGTTGTGTTTTCTGTCATTAGATTGTTTTCTGTTACTAACTAAATAAGACAGAATCTGTAAAGAGATTGGCTGATTTATTCTTATGTTGTGAACATAGTGTCTTTAGTAAATATGATTTTCTTATCTGTTGAAATAAAGAATACAGTGAAATAAACTTTAGCAAACATATCATCCGAGCACAGGAGTGTCTTTCCAATTCACTGGGATCCTGACCTCTGTGGTGTTTTTCTCTATTCACCTGGAGGAAGTAAGTTTGAGCACCATGAGGTCACCAAAATATCATGTGTATTAAGGCAATGATTTAACTATGTGGGAACTGCATCTTAATGGTTGAACTCAACTCAGACCTGTAAAATGTACAGATGCACTCGCACACATTTTATATTTCTACGTATCTAACTGATGATGCCATTACGCTTTATCTGAGTGCATTTTATTACAAAACACAGTTGATATGCTGCATTCACAGTTGAACCCATACATGTATAAAACAAACGTTTTTACTGAGACTGTTGAAAATAACTCACTATTGTTGCATTTCTTCAAGAGATGGAAAGAAAGTGGAAAGATATTTTCTTCTATCTTTCCCAACAATCCTTCCCAGAAGAGTTTCGGAAATCTCAGAGGCAAAACCTCAGGAGATATGCCACCAAATTCACATTGAAGGGTTAGTATCTAAAACACTAGTGTGCATATATCTAATGCCTTAATGGCTAATGTTCCTCTTTCATTAAAGCCATATTTATTTTGTTTAGAAGGAGAACTTTACTTTGGAAGCAGAACGGTCATTAAGACCAAGGAGGAGGCAAAGGAACTTTTTAAAGAGTTTCACATTTCTCCAACTGGTTTTCACATGGGAATTGTGAAAACAAGGTCGGCTATGTGCACCAAGTTTTACTGGCATGGCATATCTGTAGATGTGGACAGATGGGTATGCCTTTTATTATAGCAACATAAAGTATTGTTTGTTCATTTTGTTATACCTATTCTTTCTTTATCCAAAAGGTTGCAGAGTGTGACAACTGCCAAAGGGTTGGCAGACCTTTGACTTATGGTCAAAAACGCAAATATGTTAAGGTAAATGTGCTCTTGCAGAAAAGTTAATGTCGAAAAAATAAAGTTTGAAGGAAAGGTTTGGGTTTATTTTATTCGACATCTGACAACAGATGTGCCAATTATTTGACAATGGAGATTGTGTAATATAAAGAAAGTAGATTTTTTTTCCTGTTTAATTTGCAAGAAAGAAGCTATAATCACTTTAAAAGACATGCATTTGTCTTTATCAAGAAAACACTTCACTTAAACAATGCCATCTGGAGAGAGGTCTTTACAATAATTTGAACAAATGCAGTTTCACAATATTGAAACTTCAGTTATTGTATTATATTTGGGTGCAATGTTTCAATCCACATACTCCTAGAATGCAATCTTTGAAAGGACATAACACTGCATTCATGTTCTGCATACATGTAATCTGTTTAGCCAACTGAATGAGCTTTTATTTCCATTAATGAAAGATTATGAAGAAGAGAGAGGACATAGTGTTGTGGGGAAGAAAAATATAGAAAATTAAGATCATTGTTGATATCTTCATTGCAGTTTTCATTAATAGTAATGAAAAATGTTTTTGAAATTGTGCAGCCCCTCAAAAAACATGGTCATTCATTATTCTTCATAAACAAGGCTGATTCAAGAAAAAAATGAAAACATAATTTGACAATTTTTACTAGAACATGTAATAAATCTACGTTTTTTCTTTTTTGCTATTTTCTTTTTTTTTAATTAACTTGCACCTGGGCAATAAATTCAACATGTTTCACATCTGCTTTGTTTGCATAACGGCTTAGGCAACAAAACAGTTAAACTACATATTTTTCTGGTTTGAAGAACTAAAACTAATGTTATATTTGTGTTTTTTCTTTTAGGAAAAAATGTAGGCAGGTTTGGGTAAATTTCAAAAACATTTTGTTTTGTATTCATTGGTGTGCCCTACTTTGATTGGCAGATTTGTTAATTTCATATAAGTAATTTAAGTAATTGGTGCTAAAATGTATCTGTATTATTGTTTACGATAAAACATACTCGTTAGTATTTTGGTCAAGGCAAACCTGCCTTAACCAATATGGCGGAAACGTGGACGTGTTGTTTCTACAGGGCAACAAAAGCGATGTTTTCACTCTTTATTTGTATGGTTGTATCAAGCTAACATCCATGACTAAATGTAATTAATATTTGGCCAAACTATTACGCTCATCCGAAATTATAACTAGTTAATAAACACGTCTTATCAATTATTTTAAAAAGCCGTAATGGTGATCCCGAGTGTCGCAAGTATTTTCATATAAGCGTATCTCGCATGGGCGGTCTCACGCCATCTAGCGATGTTTGTAGCACTCTGTAAACATAGGCCCGCCCGCACAAATAGAGCGACTATTAAATTCAACAAACCGGAAACTGGTCATCCATTGTAGTGCTTGGCTCCCACAAAAATATGTCCTGACTCTGAATCGCACTCTAAACATTCATTCGGGTTCCTTCTGTTGACAGGAAAAGGAAAAGGCACATGTGGTAGTTATAAATAGTAAAAGTTTATGTACTTGTCAACTTGTTTACTAAAAAAAAAAATTACAATGCTATGTCTATATCCCTTTTCAGCGTTCCCTTGGCTTGAAATTCACGATGGCACAGAGCATTTTATTGGAGGTGTGCGTGGATTCCGTGGAGTCTGCTGTCAATGCTGAGCGAGGAGGTCAGTGAAGAATAGTGCAATTTGCTCGGCTTTATATTTTTAAACCCATATTATCTCCCTTTCTTAAAATCTAGCCCTCCTTAAAAGCAAGGTCAAAGGTTGCAAATTGCTGACTCCATTTTAGTGGTGTTTTCAAACATGTCTATATTATTTCTGGCAGGCATTGTGCTTTAGTTATGTCAGAAGTTGTTAAGTTAATGTGCAGAGTTGCTTCAATTCGCAAAGGTTAAAAGCTTTGAAGATTTCTTGACAGTTTTTTTTCCTGTCCTTTTAGGTGCTGGTCGATTGGAGTTGTGTTCAAGTCTTATGGAGGGAGGTCTCACTCCCAGTCTTGGTGAGCTGCACATTGCAGATTTGTCCTAGAAACTGTAACCTACATTGTCCCATAATCACAATTTGTTTTGTTGCAGGTCTTCTACAGGTGGTAAAGCAGTATATTAAAATTCCAGTCTATGTAATGATACGGCCTCGAGGTGGGGACTTCCTTTATTCTGACCTAGAAGTGGAGGTGATGAAGAAGGACATTGAGCTGATGAAGACACAGGGAGCAGATGGTGTAGTGGTAGGCGCCCTGACAGAGACTGGAGGGGTGGATGCAGGTCTCTGCATGGAGCTGATAGGTACAGTTGATGTAAATAGTTTACACACTGCTGCTAAAATAACTAGTTGGTGGACTGTAGAAAAATAAGACCAAGATAAATAACTTTAGAACTTTTTCCACCTTTAAAGTGACCTTAGATAAAACAGAATGAAATTAAAATGTTTTTGGTGCACACCATCTATGAATAGGAAATTATAATTACAAAGAACACATTGAATATAGTCAGCTTCGAGTGGATCAAAAAAGATTGTCCAGGCCTGACTAAATCCCTCAAATGCATGTGGCAAAATATGCTATGGTCTGCTGGAACAATGGTGGAACTTATTGGAAATTTTTCCAATAAGTTCACTTAGTGAAGTTGAAATCGATTATCTAAATACGGTCAGCATTGGCATAAAATCTTCAGGCTTCTGCTATAAAGCATATTTCACCACAGCAGCAACAAAAAGCACACATTTGATCAACAGAAATAGTCTCACTATAGCAAGAGTATATTTTGAAGTAACCTGAACGGACCTTTTTTAAAAAAATCATAATAGATCGACATTTTAGACCTTTAAAACATAACATTATATCTTTAGAGCAGAGAATACATCAGTTTACATAGGTAAAACTGCTCTCATATGACTTAGCACAGAACAAATGCTTATGCATGCAACATGCAGTGAAAATGATGCACTTCTTGTGAAATGTTTTTGAAATAGACCTTCAATAGGGGCCTGGATTTTGCCAGAGTTGTTAACAAGTGCTATAGTTTCTCCCAACTACAGGATGTATTTTTAAGTAAAAAATGTTTTAACAGTTTGAATATAACCATGTAATTGTCCTATTGGAGTATTGTATAAGGCATATTATTATGGCTTGATGTTCTCAGCAAAGGAGATTGAAATACGTAGAAACTTTTTGAAATTTTACAGCTTGTATGTTTACAACAGGCATTTACAATGTGTGTTAAAACTGCTTGCCAGAAGGGGGAGACAAAATATGAACATAAACGACCCAAAAATCAGGAGTCAGATTTGAAGTCTTACTGATATAAATAGATTTGGACCATGACGTTGCTCTTGGGCAGCTTTTAGGGTTTTCATCATCAATTCGTGGAAAGCACAGAGTCTGCTATCAGCTGATTGAGAGTTTTATTCCAGATCAAACTGGCGTTGTCTGTTTGTGGACATAATACAAATAATAATGTAGAAATTAAGAAATATGATTAAGAGGCAAATCTTAAAGGTTGTAACTTTGTCGAAATCATCAATAATGGCCATTTTCATTAACTTACATGACGAGTCAGCAGTTTTTTGTAGGATGTAGGTGGAAGTGCTTTTCACTTTGTCAACAATAAAGGAAGGATTTTATATATGTCCAAATTGCTTTATTGAGGTATAAAACGTCCTCATAAATCTTTACAGACAGGTTTGCTGTAGCACAAATAATGAAAACAAAACCAGGTATTGCTTTTTTTTTAATTTTCATTTTTAACATTATATGTTCAAATGCTGTACTTTTCCCACTTCTGTGTTGGAGCTTCCATGAAAATGGCAATTATTGATGAGACCAGCTGTCAAAGACCCACCATGATGAAAGTAGGAAGGGAGCAGATCAATAATCTGTTCTTGATCCAACTGAGAGCCATGATTCTAGTTTATTTTAGGCCATCACTATGGAGAAAAAAAGGAATACTCTTTACTGCCTGTTTTATAACATGACACTGTAGGATGGATTTGAAATTTTTTCTGAGTTATTTTCTCTATCACAGAGTTGATGGTTTACAGGCTTCATCCATTCTGCATCTTTGTACGGCACCAGTTTTTAATCTGCAAGCTATATGATAAACCAATTTTCTTGGCATGCAGGTTATTAAAATGAAAAAAAGTCAACAATAGCTCAAATTAAATTTGGAAACTTGCCAATTTTCCTGCAGCTAATAAGATGCTCTGTGCCTTCCTGCTCCCCAGCTGCTGCTCGTCCTCTGCCTTTGACCTTCCATCGAGGTAACCGTACTTGCTAAACAACTCCCAGCATTCGCATCTAAAGAAATATCACAGATCCTCAGCAGAATAGAGAACTCTTTATTAGAATCTCGAGGAATACAGATTTCAGAGTGAGTCTAGCTTCTCCGCATGGATGTCGTGTTGATCTTCCTGCAGCTTTTGACATGGCCTACGACTCAGTAGTTGCTCTGGAGACTCTGATATCGTTAGGATTCGAGCGGGTGCTGACGAGTGGCTGCGACAGCTCGGCTTTGGAGGGGCTACCCGTTATCAAACGGCTCATCGATCAAGTATGTGTTACAGAAGCTCTAACGACCTTGCTGGCAGTTGACCAGTATTTCAGAAATTGTTCTGATTATTCACTTGAAAAGTTTTTTTTTATTATCTTTGAGTAAGAGCTGTGGAGCCACGGTTAAATAGTTAGAATTGGCATTTGTATACAGAGTAGTAACTTCTTTTGTTGGTTTAATTTCGGGTGAAAGAGCCCACTGGAGAATGATGGGCTTCAAATAGTTTGGAAAAGACCTAAAATTTCTCCCCAACAAGACTCACGTTCCTTAGATCAGTGCAAGTGTCTTTCCTCCTCGATATTCTCTTAATATCCACAGCCAGCTTTGCTTTATTAGATGTGCTCGCACTTCCTGATGACCAGTTAATCAGTGCTGATCAACAGAACCTGATTGCTGCAATACCTTTATAATAATTATAAGGTAATTCAATCTGCGTCATAATGTACAGAGAAAAAGGCTTTACAATTTTCATCTCTGTGTAATTATTGGACTTTTTTATTTCCTAATACACTTGAGTCCATAATTATTCATACATTATAAGATTTAGATTTTACCAACATGTTTCTTCTGACTCCTAGTAATAACATTTTGGATTTACCCAGCCATAGTCCCACCTTGAATCTGATAGTTAAATATCATGGTGATGATGGTCAGGAGGCCTTTCAACCTTAAAGTTTTGGAGCTTATCACCAAAGATAAAAGGCCGAAGAAACGTGCAAGTAGCTTAACAGTCAGAGCTGTTCAGCTTGATAAAATGGGTATGATTGTTGTTGATTACAGTAAAGCTGTTTCCATTGGCTATGGAAAAGACTATAAATATTTTTTGATGTGTCTTGTTTGACTAAAATATAAATAAAAGTGAAATTTGATACTTCTTTAAATCATATTTTTATAGAACTCTGCCACATTTCCTATCTTAAATTCCTAAACCTCTTTTGTGAACAAAAATAGTTTGTGATAAAAAAAAATTGCCTGTGGCATGAATGATTTTGGGCTTAACTATGTGTTTAGTCAATGTTCAAAAATGGCTGTGTTGTTAGAATCACTCTGACTTTGCCATCTGCTCTCAACAGGCCAAAGGGAGGATAATTGTAATGCCAGGTTAGTACCCCCATTTTTCTCGCTTTGCTTTCTGCATATATCATTTAATAATTTCTCATTTTCTTTATTTTTATATATTCAAATGACAGGTGGTGGCATTACAGAGAGGAACCTGCAGAGAATACTGGAGGGCTCTGGAGCTGAGGAGTTTCACTGCTCCGCTCGCTCCAGCAGAGACTCTGCAATGAAATTCAGGTCTGTTTTAAAGCCAGCCCTAAATAATGCTTACTTGGGCATGTTTCTACTACACTTAACTAAATGATTGCCAACAAACCCAAAACGCAAAAGCTTAGTGAAATTCTTCTAAACATTTTACATGCAGGAACTCCTGCGTAACGATGGGAGCTTCGATATCAGCGCCTGAGTACGGCCTGAAAGTGGCAGATGCCAACAAAGTCCGAAGTCTGAATGCAATCGCCAAAAATACCTTGTGATACCTCAAAAAGATGAGCAGATTTTGTTTCGTACATTCATTTTCAAATGGCCTCAGCACTAGTTTTCTTTAATCAGAAAATTAACATTTAAATAGTATGTGTACTTTTGCAGCTCAGGGAAAGCACTGCTGTCTTACAAGCTGTTAATGAAGGTTTGTTCCTGAACAGAAAGCTGTGGATCATTCATAGGTGTGTTTGTACGTGTACTTCTGAGGCACAGAACACAAAAAGAACAGCATTTTAGGACACAACATTGTGGGAAAGCTGGAAAAAAAACATTTAAAAAAGTCATAAAACCACGAAAGAACATAAAACAGTTGAACAATTGAAAGAATAAGACAAAGAAACAAATTCACAATGAAAATACATTCAGTGCAATGTTGGAACTGTTTTGTTTCCTTAGCTGTGTTCTTTTCTTTTTTGTTTTTGATTTTTCATTTAGCTGTTTTGTTCTGATATCATTGTGTTTGGCATATTTTAAGTGAACCAATTTTGAGCTCAGATGTGTGGAGAGTTTTAAAACTCTGAGTTTGATTTGTAATGTAATAAAAATAATCAGATCTCTGGATCTGAGAAAAAAAAATTCAATCTGGTTTATTTATATAGTGCCAATTCACAACATGCCAATTTTGCAAAAAAAAGTTAATTCGGTTCTGTCATACATACTTAAATTCAAGTACATACGTTCAAGTTGATCACAGTTGTCAAAAACCCAATCAAGCTTTTGAATTTGTTCACAAGGTAGAGGGAGAAGATGAAGCCTTTATGCTCTTGGAACTAAGATGCTGATTTGTTAAAAGAAAATTGATTGCTTTTTTTTCTTTTCAAGTGTGCACTGACTTTCACAAAGTTGCAACACAAAGAGGTCAAGATGTTAATGATGCTGTTACTAAATATATATGAAAATATATTAATTATTCCCATGTTATTACAAATTTTAAAGTCCCTATATATATGTAGCAAAAGTTTACCTAAAACATTAATCTCAGATACATTTCTTTTTTCTTTGAAAAAAAAAACCTCTCATATTTAACAAAACTATTAGTCATTTGTGACCTAAAATACCCCAAAGCAAAACTAACATTTAACTTGTTAATGATAATATGCCTCTTCTGGTTGGTTATGCAGGCTAATATTGAAGTTTGGCATTTAGTTACTGTCCGGTTTCTAAGTTAAGTTTCTTGTTCATGATTGATTAAAACAAGACACATTACACTAAAGGGACCTCTAAACACATTCCTACCAGCAGCAGCGTAGTTGTATTTAGAACAGTGAATATAGTATTTTTTATCATGTGTCACGTTGCTGTCCTGGGAGCTGCAAGAATATTGAGTCAGCATGACTATGTCCTTGTGAAATTTGTAAATGTTTAATGATTACCGACAACACAGTAGGAGTCATCTCTTTCATGGCCATTGAAGATAGTCAGAACCCCCACCCACACACACACACACACACACACACACACACACACACACACACACACACACATGCATATGATCTAGTTCCATTTGAGGCTATATTTACAGAGATGGACTTTAAGAACGTTTCCATCACACAGATATAGCTCATTGGTAATAAAAAGTATTAATCTATTTTGAATAAGATCTGTTGTGATTGTTTTTGTGCGCTGAGTTGCTTATCAGCTCTGATAACACCAGTGCCAGTCAGACACTGATGATAAGCTAATGGTAGCAGCCTGCATGATTGTGAACTTTTTAATTGCCCATATTTCCGGAAAGAAAAATCACCTAAATCACGAGTACTTGTCTTCGTGAACTTTTGCAGTACAAACAACAAAAGAGTTGAAATCTAGCAAATTACTAAAAAACATTTTTCTTAAGTAGGACAATGTTGTTTTTTTCAGGATCTTTGTATGCACGTTTGTCACTGCGACTGAGTAAATGTAGCCCTAGTGCTTTAAGTAGTCAATATTACTTAGGAAAGAACTATATAAATTCAATCTATTGTCCATTTTACAGTTTCATTTATCTTTCAGTTACACTTGATTATTGTCAGGCTGTGATCTAATGTCTATAGTTGGAACTTCTTTTTAAAATGAATCAAGTGCAACTAATTTGTCCACTTTTAAACAGTTGATGAAACTTTAAAGCAATCTAATAAAAACATGAGTTGATTCAAATCATAACGAAGTTAAATTTAGGAAAATCGTTTTTTGAATTATTTTCCTCTCTTTTCCCATACAGACACATTTACACATCTGGATCATTTCTCTTGGGTTAAACTTATGTAGATTTTCACCATAAAATCCATCTCCTATGCATGCAGGCTGCTAGTATAGACAGCTGTTGGTGGTATTCTATAGTAATTCCGAGAAGGTAGCGTTACAAGGTGGACGTGAATTGGAATGACGGCAATTTAGCCACAAGTGGAAGGCCTCGTGAAGCCACAGCAGAGTCAGCGGATGCTGAGGTACATGGTGTGCAAAGGTCACCTTTTTTTACAGAACTTCCAACTTTATATGGCATTGAGTTTATCGAGAGAGAGAGAGAGAGAGAGAGAGAAAGAGAGAGAGCTTCATGAAATGGGCCTCATGGTTGAAATCTTGCAATCACCATGTCCATGGTAAAGGATGCTGTTTGCTTTACCTTGGTAACAACATCCAAGGCGAAAGATGCTGTTTCCGCATTAGAGGAGTGGAAACGTGTTTTTCATTCCAGTGAATAAACTTTGTTTGGTGTTTTCAAGTGGAACAGCACTTCCCTGATTCTACTGTGTCAAATGTAAAGTTCAGTGCAGAGATAATTATGGTGTGGAGCCTTCATGCAAGAGTTGGGCTCATGAGTTTCAGTGAAATGTTTTAGTGCTACAGCATACCAAGAGTTTTTCCTTCAGTTTTCTTGTCCTACAAATATAAATTACGTTTGACAAATGTAATTTATGTTTAATTACACGCAACAAAGTAACTTTTTTTTTTAAATTTGGAGTTACATTTTCTTTCACTAGAGATGCACTCTTTACTCTAGCAACATGATTGGCAAATCAATAAGTGATTTTTAGTGTGCAGAAAGTCACCAGTCTGTACAGAGTCCTGACATCAGCCTGACAGAGCATCTTTGGCCTCAATTGGAAACTTCAAGCCAAGCCTTCTCATCCATCATTATGGTCTGACTTTACAAATGCTCTTCTACAAAAATGGTGAGAAATTCTCAATGGTCTTTTGACAAATAATATTTTGGCAAAAATAATAATAGCCTATTAGGAATAAATCAGAGCAGCTTTTAATTTCCATCATGTTGAGTGTGGAAGAACCCTCAGTTACCTTTTCTCTACATTGTAAACACAATGGAGGGATGTTAATCTAGTCCTAATCTTACATATCTCACTTTAAGTGCAGTGTGAATGTTCAGTGTGCCCTGTGGGTTTGAAGTCCGCTCCTCTCCCTGTTTGACAAAAACAGAATGAGGCAAAAGGGTTCTGCGATGACCACACCCCCAAGCCTGTGACTGATCAGTGTCTGACTAAAACACAGAGGTTTCTCATCAGGCTCATTCCTATTCAAGTCATGTTAGTTGAGAATTTAATTAAATCTGATGTTAGTGCTGAAAATAATTGGCCTCATTCCAGACTCTTTCTCACGCAGAGAAGTGGAAACACAACAGGAAAGTGGCCATAATGATCCCCTCCCTCCTTTTCCTAAACACACTTCCTTTTTTAGAAAGCGGTTCCCCCAACACATGGAAAACTGCACTGTCAGACTTACGCAAGGTTTTTCTCTCTCTCACACTGCCCTTCTCTGCTTGTAAAGTTAAGCTTCAGACAAAATTATCGTAGAGGACTTTACATGGGCTGGAGAAAAATTAGACGTGGTCTTCTGTGTGGTTTTCCATCTCATAAAGGATTGGATTATAATACTCTGAGGATATAAGTCGCTAGAAGATAAAACCTCCAGATTTGAATTTATCATTTTACAGCAGCATCTCCAACGCTTTTGTTGTTGCTGTGAAGTATCTTCACAAAGGGAGTTGGTTTAGATTGCTTGTAGATGTTTTTTTTTTTTTTTTTTTTTTTTGGAGGGGGTTGGTTTTGCTTCAAAGGTTCCTGGATCAAAGTCCTTCGTAGCTACATCCTGAAATTGTCTCTGCTCTGCGGGTGGACAGAGGAGAGAGCAGCAGTGTTTGAGTGGAGCTCAGCTGCAGTGGAGCAGAGTGCACTAGGAGTCTGGTCGTCAAATCATCGCCGGGCGAGTGAAGCTAACACAACGGATCATGTGTGCTGCGCCTCTGGAGGAGTACTGCGGGTCAGTCTTCTGGGTGAGTCTAACAGACTACAGATGTTCAAAAGTGAAGTCATGTTTTTTATCTCGGGATGAATGCAAAGCATTGCTTCTTGTACAGACATCTGATCTTTAACTTTTCTTGAATAAAATGTTATAAAACGTGTTATATTTCTTTGTATAGTTTTCGGTTTTTGTCTTTAAACAGTTCTGGGTTTATTACAACATTTAAAACAATTCAAGCACAGTAAAGTTTAAATTTATTCTATCTTACAGTTGATGAGGTTTTTGTGTCATTTCTTTCAAACTGTCATTGGGAACCAAAAGACGCGTTTTGCCTTTGTGAACGTATTATGTGACTTCAATGAGGCTCTTCCTGGGCATGATTCAACAAGTCCAAGAACCATAGCAAGTATTTCTGAGAGGTTAATACTGCAGCTCATTTTCCTGAAAAGTACAGTGCCAGCATTACAGAAGCTCTTTTTCTTTTACTCGTTGTACTGTGTTTTGTTTTGTTTTTGTTTTTTTAAAGTTATTGAAGATATTTAAAGACAAGAAAAGTTATAAATGAAAGAATGTTAAGAAGAGGTTTGTTTACATAAAAGCAGAATTTGTGGTTGGTAATCTATAAACTACAATCAACTTCCAAACATACAGTATGTACCTGATAAACTACCTTAAGCTGCAGTTAACAGAACAAACTCGTAAACTTACCAACCTCTCATTTAAACTCTGTCAGTGATTTTGAGCTTCTCCTTATTACGGATCTGTTCACATGACAGATTGTATGACTGTATTTTCAAATGTGTGAATTGTGTTCTTTTCTAATTATAAAAATGATTTGCAACTGTTTCAACTTGTTTGAAAAGCTTCAAGAGCCACAGTTTTTAACGCATTAGCAAGGCTCTACTCAAAGATATGATTTAATTTATAATTAAAAGTTGTTTGTGCCAGTCTTCACACTTTAACATGAGTTCTCCTTAGAAACTACAGTGAAAGAGACAATTTAAAGGAAGAGTGTTTAAAGAAAGCATTCAAGCATATGTTATCCTGAAACTGAGAATCTTTTGAACTTTTCAATTTTCCTTTTAAATGTGCTGAACTTATCGATTGAAATTAATTTGTTCTGTTTGTTTGGTGCTCTGTAAACAAATAAAATTGAATTAATTTTGAAATTCAGAAACTACTCAGAAAAATAACTGTCAACATAATTCATAAAGTCATACATTCAAAAATTCAACTTAATGGTATCATTGTCATTACTTATATATATTATTATATTTTTTCATTATTTTCTCTCTCTCTC
>CAEGAF010178213.1:0-13197 GCA_903067075.1 Micropoecilia bifurca | reverse complement strand
AAACCCACCTTGAGACTTCTGCCTAGTAACGACAAAATCGGAAGGCAAAAGAAAAAAAATCTTTTTTTGATTTATACGTTTAAATGAACTTCAGTTTATGTTTTAAAGTGAGGAAGAAAGCATAATAGTCTAGTTTAAAGTGTGGAATGAGACATGCATCATCAACTCTGCGTGCGTGTGTGTGTGTGAGCGTGAGCGTGTGTGTGTGTTAGTGGCTGTGTAACGGCTGTGCATGTAACCACACAGGCAGACATACAGGAGTGAATCAAACTCCTAAATACAGTTTACATCTTTCCTTCACTCCTGAATAGAACATATTTTAATGATACTCGGAGTAGCTTTCCTCACTGCTACTGACACAGGAAGAGTGATTGTACAATACTGACTATGAATATAAAGCAAAATAACATTTGCGCAGTTTGAGAAGTTTAGACATTTTATTTATTTATTTAAATCAAGCCATATCTGACACAGTCTTTTATTAAAATTAAAGCTTAAAAGTGCACTTTAAACATCTGAACAGAAGGACAGTCTAATCCTCGCTGGTTGTGTCGTAGATACAAGAATCAAGCTGTCAGAGTTGTTGGTAATTTACACGCCTCTAATTAAATAAAAGGTTTTCTTGTTTGTGAATCGGCACTAATTTCTGCTTCTCTTATCAGATTTGTGTTGTCATGGATTTGATTAATTAACATTAATTGTGCCAACCCAAAGAGTCTGAGACTCTGCTCTTTGGTTTTTAATAATTTAACTGAGCATCGCAACATTGACATGTAATAATGCTCCAAACTGCTTAAGCTTTTACAACAGTGGCCACATGTACTGATGATCAGTTAATCAAGGGCTTTTAATTAAAAAAAGTCTGCTAATTAGTCTCAGTACCTGTGGAAGCAATGCAGTGCTAAACCTGGAGTTAATGTAGAGTTATCACCACCACCGCAGAGGTTGTAAGTCAATCACAGATGCAAAAACAGAATGAAACAAGAACACAGTTTTATTCCAAAAATGGCCCAATTAAATAATGAAGATGAAAGTAACAGAAAAAAATGGTTCAGAAAGGTTTTCTGGCTGTTGTAAGGAGGAGGTAGTGATTCCATTGTTCCATATAACCTACTCAGCTAATAACCTCTGAGAGGATAAACAAGGTCGCACAGATTATACATAACAATGGAGAAAAAGATGTTCATATTCACACCTAATGGCAGTTTTATAAGTACCAACCTTTTCTGTCTGAGGAAATGTGACTACCTGCATAAAACCCACAGAAACATTTAAAGCCTAATCTTAAAGGGGTTGTAACATGTATTTTCTATGGATCATAAGGCCATTTCATAGCACGCAGTGTCTTTCCGACACTCTTGCCTTCAGCTTTATGACAACATTTCTCTTTTAAGCCTGTAGCAACGTTCATAGGAACTTTGCTCTTGTACAAGTTCAACAGACACACAGTTTCACCAGGTGCTTCCTTATTGCTGCTGCCGCTAGTCTGGGGAGCTGAAGAGAGCGTTGCACAGGAGGGAAGCTTTGTGAGGCAGAAGCTGGACTTGGAGTATCACAGCTTTGAGAAATTCAGGCATTTGGGCACCCATAAATTGCTGCCACATGATATTAAAGGTTTCCTAAAGCATGCATGAAAAAATCAAAACAACACACCAGGTATATTTTTGATGAGCTAATAATATTAAGACGTAATATTAAGCTCCAAAAAGTTAATTTTGCATAATACCCCCACTTTAGATGTATTTAAATTTAGTTTACTTTGTAAAAAATGCTAATGAGATCCAGCCATATCTATAACTGATTAGTTTACATTTTTAAAGCGTAGTATTATGTGAAGAGATTCTGTCTGTTTGTGCCACGCTGTTTCCATCTGTGGATGAAGGATTGAACATTGCTCCATGAGATAATCAAAGCTGGGGATATTGCATTATGAGCTAACTCTGCTTTGACAAACATGTCCCTGAACTGTGGACCTCACTGGTCACAGTGCTTCTTGTTCACTAAAGTTCTCTAACAAACTTTACGGAAGAGCTTCATTTGTAATGTGATTAGATTACACACAAATGGTGCGACTTCTGAAGGTAATTGATTAAAATATCTATTTATATGTAGGGGTACCAGATTAAAACCATGTATCACTTTCCTTCTCTCGTCAAATTTATACACCACCAGGAATTGGTCTTGCATAAAATCTCAATAAAATACATTGAGGCTAGTGATGGTTGTAATGTGGGGAAAAAAATAAGAAGTACTCTCAATTTGCAGGCATGGAAGAAAAAACACTACATGCATATTTCTTCCAGCTTTGGCAGCGTTAGCATTTGCATGTGCAGTTTTATGGGAGTCCTGAGCATCACAAGAGATGTAGGTTCTCTTAGCCTCAGTGGCGGAAAGAAAATATCTCTGATGCATAATTCCACCAGTCTAGACAGAACTTTTTAAAAATATAGACAGATCCCTTGGAACTCTGTATGAACCCTAATGGTTGCAGTAGAAATGTGAAACAAATAGTTTATTTTTCCCAGTTCGACTGACTCTTCAGATCACAATCCTTTCCTCAACACAGCCCGGCCAATCGACAGCATAATTGATTTCCTGATTAATGTCCTGGCCCACCTACAAGCACTGCAGCCTAGAGACATAATTTTCTCTTCAGCATGATCAATAGCTGCATCAACATAAATAAAAGCTGAGAAGAATGGAATTTGGTTTAGTCACAGCACTGGAAGCTTTCTTTCTTTATTTCTTTTTATAGAAGCTAAAGCAGTGATTCCCAAACTTTTTCTTCTAGCGCTGGTGTTGCGTAGCGCTCGTGTTGCGTTTAAAGGCGGCTCGGAAAAACTAGTTACCACATGTTAACAACGGATGAAACAGTTTTAACTGCTGATAAAAGTGACAGAGGGCACAGATATGGGAAGTGTGGAAGCCCCTACTGTATCAAATTGACAGAGGAATAACAGAGAGTTGGTCATTCTAAGGTAAAAACTCAGCACATACAGCGTTCAGGTTTTTTTTTTCCATCCAGGCGGTTTTTAGCGCACCCCCCCTGCAATGGCACGGTGCCCCCCCTAGGGGGCGCGCCCCACAGCTTGGAAACCTCTGTACTAAACCATAAAATACAACTACACTAAACATTTAGAAATGAATGTTTCATGTTAAGTAATATTAAAAATGTAGTAAATACTGATCATTTATTTTTCAAATTCAAAGACAACAGCAGAAAGCAAAACCTTCCTAGCGTAAACTTGACAGAGCCTGGCAGAGGAAGAGCTGCTGCAGTGCTGGACTGCTGACCTCTCACTAACTCGCCTCTTTATGATGAGCAGTGATTAAATATGTAGTGTGCAGTCATCCTATTTTAGTTTCTTGCTCCTTCATCATTTTCTGAATTTTGGGTTGAAAAAAAAGTCATCCAGACTCATTAATGCCTCGTACAGATAATCCTGGATGTATCTATGTTTCACATAATTGTACCATGTCATGGTATGTTAATAATAGTGAAACATATTTTTAAAATGGGTAGTTTATTTGTTTGTCAGACACTATGTTTCTGCTTTTCTCGTCCTTTGGTACATGAAGGATCATCTACTTCCACTTTGATTTTTAGATAACATTAGGGATTGGTCCTTTGCGAGTACTGGAAGCACATACTTTGTTTTGCATTTATTAAGTACACAAATCATAAAGCTTTACTTATTGAATGTACATCTTGAAGTACGTTGGAATAACTCTGCTTTATTTTTCTGCTTTATTCTTTTTACAGACTTTTCATTATGCTTTTTTTTGGTTGATCTGTTGCAAGTTTGGACAAATATTCTCTCTGATTTGAATGCCGTATAGCTGTAAGGATTTTTTTACTCTTGCTTTTTTATTTTCGAACAGTTGCTATGATGCTTAACCATGGTAACAAGGTCTTGTTTTTACATTTGGGAGCAGCTGATTAGCATCTCAAGGGCTCAAATAATACCTGAACTACAACCCCCAATACCCGAACTTCAGTCTATAATCCCAGAGGAATTGAGAAAGAGGCTTCATGAATGCAGAGTAGGACCAACGAATGGAGAGGGAAGGAGGAAGTTCAAAACATCTCTTCCATCGATTTATGCTGGACACTGCCTGGCTTTCTGACCATACGGCCAGACAGAGATTCAAAGAGAAGTGGTAAAAGCAAACGAGGGGAAATAGCAGAGCCTGCAAACAACTGAAAGTGTCATTTAGGGTATTTTGCTGTGGAATATCATCTCTGCTACCTGGAAATTGAATTGTTGGTATGTCACTGTACTGTCATCTTGCAGGAGTCTTTAGTCAGAGGCTTCTTTAGTTTTGTTGTAAGACTGACCACTAGTGGAGATCCATCCTGCCAAGAGCATCACCATCACTATGGCTCTCTGATACTTTGACTATATGAGTTGCATCAATATTTATTTTCCCCTTTTTGGGATAAAATAGTTTGTAGTTGAATTCAATTTCCTTCCTTTTTTTATTCACAGGGATCAATAATATTATTAAAGTTGCAACATCCAAAAACATTGCTAGAAAGCTCCTCTTGATTTTTTTTTTTTTTTTTTCAAAAACAAAAAAGCATTTCAATTTACCCTTTGCCACTTTAGTCCAGTTCAGATGTCATTTATCTGGGTATTTCTTGTAATTAAAGCTTTATTTATATTTAGCTGTGACATTCAACTTGCAATGTGAATGACACTGTGTAACACTGGCCTATTCAGAGCAGTTATTCAAACTGTCGCTGGGAGAGAGAGGCTTTAATTTTGAGAGATTTATGAAAAATTTCTTTGTTTTTCTTTCTACAAGTATAGAAAGTACACATGGGTAATTTACTGTCAAGCCCTAGTAAATCATTTGAAAAACCCGACTATAATTTATTTGTAGTCATTGCCATCCACATATGACTTTGAAAGAATAATTAAAGTTTTAGCTAATTGTAGCTCTGGGATATTTTACATTCTGGAGAAGTGATGGGATGGTAAAGCGGCCAGAGATATTGATTACTGCTGGGATTACAACACCATGTGCATCGCTCTCAGTCCAACAATGTAATCATCAGCCCTCTGCTTGTAATGCACAGGTCGCCTCGGCCCCCCCACCGAGGGAGGGAAGGAGAGGCAGAGGGAGAAGTGCGGTCAGACACAGAACAGATGGACAATGTTTCATTTGACATTGTCCTTCGGCAGATGAAAACTTTAAGGTTGAAATTTTCCAATCAGGATTTTGGCTTAAGATTGTTTTTGAAAACAGCTGCAACTTCTTGGTTATAGATGTGTGTAGTTAGTGGAATATTTTCAGGGAAAAAAAAAATTACTTCCACCTTAAGAATGAATTTTATTCATCTTGACGGAACAAGAATGCCAAAGACGAGATTGAGATTGCTTCTTTTTTCGGTGACAGCTCTCGTCGGTGCTTGCTGTAGATTAGATTCCTGAATGTGAAGAGGTAGATGCTATAGAGAAAATGTGAATTTATTCATATTATTTTTTATCTGTTACTGCACTAACTATTTCACTGCTGTATGGTTCTTATAACTTTTTTTGTACCAAACCAAAACTCTGTGTTGATTAGCCTTTATGTCTTTCGCATAAAGTCTCAATATAGAAAGCTTTAGTAACCTTTCTGAAAAATTGCTAAATTCTAGTTGACATTATTGTGGGTTCAGTAGAGCTGGCTCAGTAACAGCTCTTTGTTAGAATGCCTTTTTACTGTGAAGTGAAAAGTGCTCTTAAGACGGTCAAGGGTGTATTTTCCAGTTCTTTGAGGCCCCGTAGCCCTAGGGCGTCCCTTGAAGCAACTCCCCGTCTGAGTCACAGGAGCCAGTACAACTGAAGTATAGTGGGCCAGGTGACATCATGGTGTTTCTGTATTCTCTGAAGCAAAATGTCACATTGACAAACTTTTCTGAAACTTCCAGACAATAAAAAGCCTTACTACTTTTTTTCCTCTTATTGGATTTGTCTGTGCATTTATCCTTCTGAGACTGTATTCATACAGAACAAACATTTGAATGTTTTAAACGGGTTTGCTTACTTCAAAAATTGAGAATTAATATGTTGACTTTGATCAACTTCTGAAACAGTTTCATACAACAGTGTGAGGTATTTTGATTGGGTAAATGTGAATGTTTGACTGCTGGACACCAGTGCAGAATAGGTCCAACAGCAAAATAAGAATAAATATTCCCACACTTCCATATTCAAACTGACCACTCAAGACGGTGAACACCGATAAATAATTGTACCAAAGGCTAAATAAACTCTGACCTGGAGCATTTGATTAAGTATCAAGATATTTTGTGGATCACACTATTTACCATTAATGATTATTTCCCAGAGGTTCTTGAAAAATTGGTGTGAAAGCAATATAATGTAAATACAAAAGCAGTTAGTGAAATGAACAAAATGTGTAATCAGAATTGCATGAATTAGAAATTACCAACACATTAAGACGTATAACTGAACTTATGTCAATGGGGAAAATAAGGTTCCAATAGGAAAGTTCATTAAAACATCGCAAGAACTAATAGTCTTTGAACTTGATGGGTCCTTATTCATTGATGTGGGGGAAAAAAAATACTTTTCCAGAACACTCTTCAATGGAGATAATAAATAATACCTTCTGATAGGCCTTCTCCTTTGATAGGTTGGGATATTTCAGCTGTAGGTGAAATCAGCATTTGTCAAAGTTGGTACAAAATGTCTAAAACGCAGGTACACATTTAAGTAGGACTGACATGAAGTGATCTTTTGAAAATTGTCCACTTTTTTATGCCAGAAACAGTCAGGTACAAAATGACAGAAACTGCAAAAGTACCAAATAACGATTTGATGAAATGACCAGCACTCATCAGTGTTGTCAAGAAGCTGGATCACTCTTGGTCAGGGGTCTCCAACTCCAGTCCTCAAGACTTGCTCTCCTGCAACTTTCATTGCGTCCATGACTCATTACCTGGCCTTGGCAAAATGTAATGACATGCTGAGGCAGGGCATTAGCTATTTGTTTCAGGTGTGCTGGAGCAGGAATGCAAGTTGCAGGAGAAAAGCTCTGAAGGACAGTATATTTTGCAATTAATTTCTAATAGTAAGATTTTACTTTTTGTGCCGTAAATCTTAATTTGTATCACCAAATTAACTTATTGAAATAAATCAGTCCTTGAATATCTTGCACCTGTGTATAGAAACACCTGTAAAAGGTATTTTTTGTCATCTCAATACACCAATCATAGCCAAGAACTAAAACAGAAGTGCCAGCTGTGCGTTTGGTCCAGCCTTTTACAGATGCCAGTCAGTGAGGACATTTTGTTTTGTATTGACAGGCTAAAAGGATAAACTCAAACAAAATGGAAATGAAAAGCCACCTCGGTTTGTACCCCATCGCCTGTTTGTGCTGGCAGCAGAAAACAAGGACAACTGGCACAATATTGACAATCATCAAACACAGATGTTCAAACCGAAGCGAAGGTTCAGTTCACCCGGCAGTGGTTCAGTTTGCAGAGTTTGATAAGAAGAAAAAATAAATAAAAAAATTGAGATCTACTTGCAAAATACTGTTTTCTAATAAGGGCATAAGGTCAAAGTAATTTATTTTCATTAAAATATTAAGTTTTTTTTATTCCAGACTGTTTTTATGTTTCATTTGTGGTATAATTACATGTGGAGAAATGTACTTTTTCTAAAAACCCCTAAGGTTTTCAAACTGTACTTAAGTTTTACTATGCATTGAAAAGGGTGCCATAGAATTTTATGGGCTATGGGTTCAATAACGGCCCAGTTAAAAAGAGACAGCCATGTTTTCTATCTCTTTATTTGGTACAAAGTGCATCTACAGGGCTTTTCTAAGGTGGTACTTGGCACGTAAAGGGAGATAACTAGGGCTGCAGCACATAAGTAAATCTAAAGACCTCCATAAAGCTGAAGTCAGGAGAGGAGGAGGAGGACGACGAAGACAGGTATTACTCCATCCATCATTTCCAGTGGCTTCAAATAACCAGCACAGGCTCATCCCTAGATCATTGAGGACTGGAGGTGGCGAGCGAGAAACATCTCCTGTGTGAATTAAGTGAAATCTATTTTTGGAGCAGCCACATCCATTCGGCTGTTAAAATGTAACATTTTACAAAATGCCAGCATTGTTAGAAGGATGTGGTAGGAATAAATGACAACAGCTTTTTCTATTTCGGTGCCATATTGTTATTTCATAGTCTCCCAGCTTACAACCAAGTTTTCTGTATTTTAAAATCTTGTGATTGGGGGCCACTTATTTAAGAAGATGACCTCCATAACTAGTAGGTTTGAAACACCACATATTATATTTTGAGCAACTTTTCTTTCTTATATATGTTCACATTACTAGCTCAGAATTGCCAATTTCTTCAAGGTATTGTGTTACCAAAATATGTTATTGGTGAGCCCTTTAATAGTTCCAGTGAGTGGAAGCAGCTAAAAGTATATTTAAGTATAGTCGCATAAAAAGTATATTTACAAATCTTATTAAAACAACACATGCTCTTATAGACATTACTGTTTACATATGGTTGCATCGTTCCCTTGGCTGACTCTATTAAAACTAAGGTTTTATTGATTCCTTTGGAACCAAGATCTTCCATATGACTGGGGCATTTTTTATTTTTTATGTTTGTAATTGAATGGGAATTCCACTCTCTTCCTCTATATACTTTCCCAAATCTCATCCACATTCCCTGTTTTTGGGGAAAATGAGCTCGTTCACACCAGCATCTTTCAGTGTTGCCAGCAAGCAGCACTGTTAGTTCATGTACAGCTTGTAAAATTAATACAACACTAATGTTATTCCCAAATTCTTAGTAAAATTCTAGGCCTGAAACAAATATGTGGTTTGTAATACCTGAATATTCCACTCAGTGTGACTTTCTTATCTTTTTGTGTGGCAGAATACAATAAAGCCTAAAAACAGAGGTGCATCTGATACCTGGGGAAACGTCTGCTCTCTATCCACTGGCTTGCAGAGAAAAGGTTGGATGAATATAACTCTGTTTGGATTTGAAAACAAAACTGAAAAATGTAGGGAAAACTCCTACATCTGCAATGCATCAAAACACTTTTTCAGCATTGCTTTAAAACTCTTGTTAGGATGTAGGATTAGGACATGTTAGTTTTTGCTTAAATGTTTAAGCCTTATTGAATTTAGAGATTCATACACTGAATTATTTATAAATAAAAAGATTGTGTAATGAGCCAATATACATCACTATTCAAACTACAACATCTATTGGTGCATCACCAGATTTTAAAAAAAGGAATCTTATGAGTGAGGAAAAGGCAAACCTTATGGCAGGGGTCTTCAAATCCTGTCCTCCACGGCTGGAGTCTTGCGACTTTTAGATTCGTCCCTGGTCCAACACACTGGAATCAAATGACTGATTTACCTCCTCAGGATGCAGTGAGGTTTTCCAGAGTTCTGCTAATGACCTGGTTATTTGATTCAGGTGTGTTGAAGCAGGGACACATCTAAAAGATGCTGGACACCAGCCCTAGAGGATTGGATTAGAAGGCCCCTTCCCTTAGAATATCAAGCAAGACCAGAGCAAAAGGCACAGATGGAGGTAAAGGTCCGACAGTAGTACAGAGCATTACAGACGGAAAATTCAAAGTTTGGTGCAGATTTTTTCAAACACCTTATTTAGATATCTGGATAAAAAAGAAAGACACGCAAATCAAACTTTCTCCAATTTGATGTCAGTAAGGTTTATCAAATTTATTTTTGTTTGTCTAATAACTATAATGATTTAAAAATGAATTCAGAAGTTTACACTCCTTTGCTGAGTAATTGCTACAATTTTCCTTCCAAAAATAAGACTTGGGTCACTTTCAAAAACGTCTCTCAATATTTTTTTTAACATTTGTTCCTTTCCTCTTTTTATTGGTCACATTGTATACACACACACACTTTTAGATCTGTCCAAAAATATTAAACGAAACTGGGAATTATGACTTTATGATGGCCACTCAATTGTAACATTCTTAAGGGAGTGTGTAACAAGTTTGGTGGTATGTTTGGGGTTTTGGTCCATTTGGAAAACCCATTTGTGCCCAAGCTTTAACTTCATGGCTGATGACATTAGATGTTGCTTTTATACTTCCACATAATATTTTTCTTCATCCACTTTGTGAGTTTCACCAATATCTTTGGCAGTAAAATACTCCCATAAAATCACTCTTCCACACTTTCATTTCACAGTTTTCCTGGAGTTTTCAAACTTCTAGCGTTCCCATTTTTCCCTCTAAACGTGGTGATGGTCATTATGCTCAAACACACTTTATACTTTAGAAAAACTACCTGGTTTCTTGAAAAAGACCATTTGTTTCCATTTATTCAAGATCCTGCAAAGTGGTCCAACAGTCACATTGAGTGACCCACACAGTATTGCACTGGTCAGATTATAGCTGTGCCTGTTTTTGCTCTAATCTTGTCTACTTTGTTTGCCTCTAATCACACCTTCCCATGACAATTGACTTAAGAAAATCTTTTAAATTCTTCCTTATGGCTTTCCGTTTTGCCCTCGCTGTACATCAATGATGTTTTTATTTGTACGGACTTTTAGATTTGGGATCCTACTCCAGCTATTAACAGGCTTTTAAAAGCTTAATTAGCTGCTCCCACATGTAAACAAGTTTCTTAATGTTACGGTAATTGCACATTAGGACAAATGCAAAAAGTCTTTGAAGTGGTTGGAGAAAAACACTCAGCAGCACAGCATCCAAACCTGTGGGGAAAATGTATTTAATTATTTATTATAATGCCGATTAAACTGTTGAGAATCTGACCATGTGATTTTCAGATGGGGTTTAGTATTTTTGATTTGTGAGTGACATTGGGTTTAGTACTTAGTTCCTGCTTCATACTAAAAAAAACAAAATAGAAATCGATGGATGGATGAAGATACATCTCTTACATTGCAGGTAGGTTTGCTTTGCTCAGAGCGGCGTTTTATATTATGCCTGCATGTAGATACGTGTTTTCTGGAAAGTGTAACCCAGATAAAGAATAAAAAATATAGAGAAAAAACTGTTCCGATCCATTTGAAACAAAATCCTCCCAAATGCCTTAACAGCCACACGACAAAACTTCAGAGGAAATGTTCACTTGTTGGCGACAGATTAATGACACCCTGACCTTTGTCACAACCCACAACATACACAACATTTACTGTCTCACTTTAAGGTCATGGTAGGATGTCCTGCCTGTTGCTGCCACATTTGATCTTTTACTGTGGGCTTTGATGACCTGTATTAAAACGGGCCGCATGCTTTTCCGTCCACCTCTGTCCCATCAGCAGACAGGTGATGTTGGCGCCACTAAAACTCAAGTCAGAGGTCAACATCAGTGAATTAATTACAGGGCGGGAGAGACGCAATTCCCGGGAAACTTATTGATCCTTGGTAGTTGAATATGCTAAACATTTGTCTGATAGAGATGGTTTTAAAAAATCAGCAGCATGAGGCTCCCAGAGTACCAGCACAGATTCAGCAGGGAGTGGCATTAAATTACACTGCCAATACAAAATTCTCATTGTCAAGCATTTGCCGCTGTGGCTCTGTGCTCTTAGTCATTAGCAATTACCATGTTTAAGTCCACAATCAAAATCTTAATTCCCCAATTATTGATGTTTGCTTATGTATCAAATAGGTTTCATAATGGCTTTTCTGGCTGAGATGTATAATCTCCTCCTTATGAGGGTTTTTGCACACAGATTATGGCAGTTTAATGTTCAGAGTGCAAAGTCTTACATATCGAGTCTCCATGATGTATTTCAACTGCTTTGTTAAAGAATTTGTGGACATTTGTGGAACCAGAGGTTTTCATTTGTAAAGCAGGTTTTACAGTGATGGCAGATGAAACGGCTTTACAAAATGAGTCTGCATATGTGATGAAAATATTTTACTCACTTGACTGAGTAATACAGTGAAAAAAATGCAAAATTGAGTCGATCTTGATAAAATTCTCTTATTCATTCAGAATAGTCAAATGATCATTAAAATCAATTTTGCTACCCCAACTTAAAGCAATGTATTTACATGCACATCATTAGACATTATCTTTTTTCAATAAATGAATAAATCATCACTTTTTTTGTCAGTTTTGGATAACCAAAATTGTCTTCTAAATACGAGAATGATGGAAAATTTTTTTTTAGATGTTTACATGCCTTAAGATTGTTATGCCTTTAAGCAATTTAGGAAAGCCCATCTCATGACTTTTTCAGCTTTGATAGGTTAATTTATAACTATTCATTTATTCACTATGCCCCCATAATGCAACAACTCAGATATGCTGATTCCTTGTGATGTCATAGAAAAGTAAACAAAACTGCATTAAATGTTGTTGTTGTTGTTGATAATTTATTTCAGACAAACCTTTCACCGATAGTGTAATATAAACACATAGTACATTGTAACTTTCTTGAAGACACTTCACATCAGTGATTATGAGTCTGAAAAGGAGTATGAAGAAGTATAACTTATATAATCATACCCCTTTTCCAGCTGGAATTTGTCATATTATTCTAAATTTCCAATGTCCTTGTGAACCTCCACATGTTCGTTTCATCGTTGGGTGCAATTTTCAGACGCTTGAAAGTACTATGTTCATCTGTTAACATTTGATGCAAATATAAACAGCATAGCAATGTCCAGCTGTCATACCATTCAGGAGGGAGATGGGTTCTGTGTGCCAGGGATGAATCTGTCTTTGCAAAATGTGTGTATAAAGCCAAAGACAAAAAAGAAAAGATCTTGTGAACATGGAGTCAAGAACTGGAGAATAATATCTTTGGTGAAACAAGTCCATTGAGTAGTTATCAAACTTAAGAAAATAACTAAATGAAGAAAATAGATCACTTTATCCAAACATATTTGACTCAAACCCAGCTTATACCAATCTGAATGTTGGTATTGTGTTACATAAGATTCACATATTAGAGGACATCGTCCACTGTCAAAACAAAAATAAATGCAAAGTCTGCACCCTTTATGCTGAATGTTTGAGACATCTACATTTTATAGGTAGCTATATCTTCCTGGTCAGTGTTTTGTGTGTGTGTGCGTGTGTGTGTGTGTGTGTGTGTGTATGTGCGTGCGTGTGTGTGTGTGTGTGTGTGTGTGTGTGTGTGTGTGTGTGTGTGTGTGTGTGTGTGTGTGTGTGTGTGTGTGTGTG
>CAEGAF010178200.1:0-32479 GCA_903067075.1 Micropoecilia bifurca | reverse complement strand
CACACACACACACACACACACACACACACACACACACACACACACACACACACACACACACACACACACACAGATTGCTTTCACAGAACCACACATAGCGAAAGGGTTAGAGTGACATTGCTATCAGCAGCAAAACTGGCATGAGCTGCAAATCCATTTGAGACCTAAACCAGGGGTTTGTCCAATTCTGACCAAAATCCTTGAAGATGAGGTTTGCTGCTGTTCCTAAATCATCCTGTTCATCAGTTTTTTTCTAAATCTCTTGATTGTGATAAGATATTTTTTGTCGATTTGTTGAATATATGTAGGGTCACTAACAAGTGTGCCCGTATTTGGGTCTTTTTAGGGCAGCTAGAAGCACAGCTTTCCACTCAGATAGATTTTTCTCTATGCATTTAGGCTCTCATTGAATTCAACAATTCAGTTCTCCAAAATGGGAAAACAACAACTCTACCCACTCTGCATTTCTCCAGAACAAGCTGGACACTTGATTTCTTCTTCTGCTCCTTGTCTGACCCTTTCCTCTTTGTCTGCTTGATTTGACTACACCAGCTGAATTTGATCTCACCGCCACCCTCCACATTTAGTGCAGTTACAAAAATCTGTGCCTCACACCCATCCCGGTGGAGAGTTTTGGCGGACCCTGGTGGACAGGAGCAGATGATGAAATTTAAAAGCAAAAAAGGCCGGCAGAGGGTGGCGCGTGTTTAACAAATATTACAACGTATTATTATTGCAATTCAATAATATCTAAGCATTTGATTTTTTTTTCTTAAATGTAAATGAAAATATAAAAAAGTAACCTCCACTTTTTGATCTTTCAACTGCACTTCTCTTCATAGAGTAACAATGGTATTATGGGCTGATTAATTTGTTCAACTATCTGCTGATATTTAGCCTTCAGACATGCTGCTTCTATGTTGCCAACTACAGTTTCCAACAAAGGTGTGATATTTAGCATTTTTGCAACTGTAAATATTTGAGAACAGCGGACATTTCCCTTACTCGTAAGCAATGGAAAGATGCACTAGCCTTGTTTTAGCCTGCTGACTGACTGCAAGGGAGCGTCAACAGGTGCTTCCTTGATTTCAGCCAATAAAAACTCCTGGTCATGTCAGCATCTTTTTCAGCATTTTAATATGAGAACATTGAACAATAGGAGCGGTACGACAGAAAGGTTTAGAGATTTTGAAACTGAAGCTAACACTTCAGTAGATCACTTTTGGACTTATTTTTGTTAGACATAAGTTGCTGCGAGACATTTAAGATCCTTTATTTTATCTATTTTATCAAGTTTTATGAAGTTACAGAGTCAAACATGTTCTGCTTAGGGTTAACTAAAGAAGATAATCCAGAATTACTCATTTTCCATAACTGGAGAAAGCATCAGTCTTTCTTTTAGGTTTAAACACCAACCAGCTTTGGCACCATTGTCTTGCACATTAATCCATTTGTTTCATGTTGAATTAAGGCACGTTACACACAGCATGTCACCAAAAAGAGACTTTTGCTTCAATTCTGCTGCCCTTTTATGCAGGCATAGGAACTTCATCCAGGTGTTTTAATCTATTTATATCATCATATATTTATACGTCTGGCTCCCTGTATGTGAATCCACTGAAATGTACAAAGTCACTGGTTCAGAAAATGAAATATCAAATGTGGAAAAAAAAACAAACATAAAAGCCGGCATAAACTCCAATCCATTAAGAAAATTTCAATACATAGCATACATAGCTCGGACCCACAGATAGACAGACAAGTGGATTAAAGGAAAAACGGTGTCTTCAGATGAGACCTATCTGTACGGTTTGTGGTGGAAATCAAATAGAGACCAATAAACTGAACATACAGCAACATGACAATGAAACATGGAAGAACAGTAGGGAAGCTTATCAGAGAGAAGTCTGAAAGATGCTTTATGCAGAGAAATCATGGAAGAACAACAACCCTAAACAGTTGAGATTGGGTCTTAAGCACATAGGAATGTTGCATTCAAAGTCCAGACCTAAATTCAATTCAAGAATCGTATCAAGAATTGAAAACTGAAGTTCAAACATGCTCTCCGTCCAGTCAGACTGGCTTTGAGCCAATTTACAGAGAAGAATGGACAAAGTTTTAAATCTCAAGATGCAGAAAACCATTAAGTACCGACTCAGTGGGGCTCGACTCAAAACGCACACAGCACATTTTTGATACTCAACGTTGAAAGCCATGTCATTGTTTTCACTCGCTCATGATTACGCATTACACTCTGTCTGTGTTTCACGTTTAACCCCAGTAAAATAAGCCCAAGAGACAAAACTTAAACATAGCAAGTCTGAATGTTCAATCCCCTCGCCTTCAATAAGAAAGACCAAGAAACACAGCAGAAGCCGCCAAAGACAACGCAGCGGACATGTGGCAGCATTCTGAATCACTCAACTTTCCTATTCTGCCTCACTTTTCCCTGCGATTGGTTTTGACAACCCCAGAGCAACGTCTCTGATTAGTGAAGGAGACTTTATAAGTGTCGCACGGCTGCCTCGGCTTTATAAATAGACCTGCTGTGTGGAATCCACTCAGGCAGGGTGAGGCGGAGAAAGACAAACAGAAATCACTCTCAGGAACAATAGATTATTCTTCTCCAACTTTAGTCGCGAAGCTCCTGCCTGGATTTGTGCTACGAGATCTGCCACATCCCTTTTTGTACCGCTACAAATTAAAGTGTGGGGCGGGGGGGAGCAAAGCAAGCCTTTCCTTTGGGAATTTAAGCTCACAAGATGGGGAAAACACTGGCCATCTGTGGCCTCTCAAGCACTATGTGTTTACCAGCTCATCAGAGTCTGACAGCTACAGCCTGTACACAGCGATGCTTACATTGTCAGTATGCTTAAGTAATGCATCCCTATGCGTGCGATGCTTAAACCCGACTGAGTTTATGTTAACATAATAGAAAAGGGAATAAGACGGACAAAACAGACGACTCGGTGTCCGGCGCCGAAGCGGCCAGAGGGAACTTTGTGTTTTCCGAGTATTATCTCAGCCAGGAAAACACGGAGATAATGGCAAAATAAACAGCTTCGGCATATTTGCCTCTCCTCGGGCGTGCAGTTGAAGGTGACTGATAGAGACAGACACGGTCCCATTCTGATCCACTGACAGGCCGGCTGACATTAACAAAAGAGCCAAGACAAAGAGAACGCACAGAGAGGAGAGGCGGCTGAACAGAAATCCACCTCAACTCCACCTCCGATTGCTACAAAATACACTCGGCTGTCATTAATTCAGCAGACAAAACTGTTACCAAATGTCATTATTTATTAAAAGTATTTAATAGGGAAAATGCTACCTTTGAATAATGCATTCGGTGGGAAGAGGGGTGCAGAGCTGGGGGCCTCGGGGGCGGATAAGAGGTGGGTGATTGATGAATATTAACGAGCAGTGTCTGAAGGGATTGTGGTAAGCTACCTTCTTTTTTTTTTTTTTCTGCCTCTGCGTCTCCTGGGCTTTGTGTGCTCAGCCGCTGACCAACGATGGCCCAGCTGTGCTGCTCATTTGCTTGGCCCTATACGTGCAGGAGCTGCCTCAAAGTGCCAAGCCAGGCTATTTTACTCTCAGCCAAAGCGAACCAAGAAGCAGCCCACGCCTGCTTGGCCCCATCTGCTCAGTGGCACCGGGTTGGAGGACGTGTGGCTGACACTCAAGCTGAGTGACGTGCCCCAGCGAGGACAGGTACGGACTTCGTCGAGGTTAACGAAGCAACAACCGGGAGAAACTAAGTCTTGCATCCCGCTTAGCTTCTCCCATGCAACATGGCAGTCGAAATGGTGACGTACCCTCATGTAAACTGCACCTACGTAGCTTTGGCAGACAACTCAAAGCACGTAGTGTCACGATTGTTTATAGAATCCGCATTGAATAGGCTGCACGTAGGCTGCTGTGTGGGCTTTCACTGCTTAATTGGATCAGGGTTATCCAAGTCTGAGAATTACCTCTTCTTTGCAGGAGTCTTTTGGCTTTCCCCCTCTGATCTGCCACCTTGGACTAACGCCGTATATTCATTTTTGTCCACACTAAAACCTGCACTCTGCAAGATTGCAGCGAAAAACACACGAGGAAAAAAAATCACACTTGATGATATTAAAAGCAATAAACTGCCTGTTCAGAGTAGAACCAATGTATCAGCAGAGTAAGACAGCTTTACACCAATGGACTACTTCTGCATCTTCTGCTACTTCTGATCTCCATAAACGACCTATCTTACTTTCCTCTGCAGGGCGCTTAGCATGCCAGTAGGGAGAGGAGTTTGTTCCGGGTTCCCATTTTTTGCTGGAACTGTTTCAGACCCAAATGGTGTTCTTTGACCCAGTGAGGTCATCAAACACTGTGCTCTGAGGAACCTGATGTTCTTCGTTCTCTCTACGACTGAGGGGTTCACATTCAGGCCCTGATTTTGGAGACTTCGTTGCCATGCCTGCTTTGAGCTCCTTGTGGACTCCTCTCTGTACATTGCACAATGAGTCACACATTTTTCTGCTATAAAAGTACAGGAAATATATTCAGCTATTAGCACCACAGGACCCCAGCTGACTCATAGCACCACAGCTCTAAAAATTGAATTCCAGGCTGGACTTGACTGGTTTTTCACCAGGTGAACTCCCAAAAATTAAACCGATTGACCTTTTTGATACTCTTCATTTGCATGGCTGCACTCAGCCTTTTTTTTGTCAGCTTTTTTTTTCTAAGTCAGCTTTTAGTTTAAGTGAAGTGCAGGTTTTATTGGTAGAATATTAATGTCTTCCATTACCAAAATAATAGCAAAAATTCAAAATTTTTTCTTGGATGAGATTCAAGGGCTAAATTGAAATGTTACTAAAAGAGAACGTGGTTTCAGACTCTGTTGGTTCTTTTCCTGTTTGCCAAGTCCCACTAATATTGTGCACAACATTTTAGCAAACAAATCCAGGAGTGTAAATGACAGAGTAGCCATCCAGGGTCGTTGAAGTCCTTCTCACAAGATGCCATTCTTGAAGACAGTAATGAAGAATATAATACACCAAGTGTCTACAAAGGTCTGAGCTGCATATGGACATTTGAAGTGACAGCAAAATTTACATCCCAACTTGTGATGTAGTGAATTGTAAAGCAGGCTGGAGAATGTGCATATGCCATTAGTCAGCAAATCATTGACCCTTTCATGCATTTTCATTATGAGTGTGCATATTTTGGGGTTTTGAATTTATAAAAGTCTTACGAGATTCCCAAGGTAGGTTTAAAAAAAAAAAAAAGAAGAGATAAACACAAATTGATTTGGATTTTCAGCTGAATTTGACTTCAGCAACCAGAATCGAGCCAAACAGTTCGTCTTTTTTTGGAACCGATTGGCTCCTCTCGCCCTTTTTGTCCCCTCCGTTTCCACGCCAGACTGGCTTTGTTTGGCTTTAAGCATAGCAGAAGGTTCATTGTTGGGATATTAACGTCTTACATTAGCAAAAATCGCTGTAAAAATTCACAGTTAACCAAATTTGCTTGGACGCAACTCAAGAGCACAGTTGAATCAGTGCCAAACCCTGCCACCCCCATCTTCAGCTACAAGTGTCTGCACTAAGCCAAGTACAGCCAGCCAGAAAAGACACATTATTGAAATATGTGACAAATGCAACCCCATGCAAGGAGCAGATAATGCCGTCAAACTGGCCCCGGGCTCTTTGCGTTTCCCTTTTTTCCTCCCCTCCTTCCATCGCTCGTGAGATGTAATGACAGCATTTCAGCACCGCTTTTGGCCTTGACCACACTTGGAGCGGAGCCACAAAGAGGCAGCGAGCCTCTCTCAGAAGAAATATTGTTCATCCACTGCGATGCCTCATCGCACACAAAATGTGAAAATAGGAGCAGCGAACTGGCAAAGACATGAGAAGAGAACACCTCTTTTGAGAACAATGACGATACTGCTGAACCGTGCCGCAAGAGTGATAAGGGGGGGGCTGCAAAAAAGACTAAGATCTTGAGAGAACGGAGGGGACAGGGAGGAAAAACACAAAAGATGATCTGCATGGTATGCATGGAAGCACAAGAAGAGGGTAGTCTTAAATGGCAGCAGGGGGACTTGAACATCGTTCTGTGTGGAACCACTTCCCTATTCATGCGCCAGAAGCAAAGGATGCCCAAACAAATTAGAAACTAGCAGCAGCTGGCACGTATCACATACACAAAGAGCCACACACGGCTGCTCAATTAAAAACAGTTTGGCTTGTTTTTAGGTTCTGACTTGGCTTTCAGAAGCGGTCTGCCCACGTAAACGCGACCACACAACAATCCGAGGCTAAATATACCTGTAGAAGGCGTGGATAATGGGTGGTAAATTAATAATGACAAGGAGGAGCACTGGATCAGCCTTTGAGAAGGACACCTTGGCTCAAACTCCTACAAAAAGGCAGCCTAGATGATTGTGCACCCATGTGTGAGCAAATACCTGAGACATGCCATGAGCACAGACCGAAAAAGAGGCACGAGAAAGGAAGCAGGAGTAGAAAAGTGTTTCACAAACTGCTTGGTTGGATCTCTGCTTAATTTCCCATGGGGTCATAAGAAGCTCTTCTCTATCCCACCCCACCCTCCACCATCCAAAATCTGAAATGCTGCCATATACTCGTTAAAATTAAAACAAAAGGGGAAAGGAGGGATGAAGCTGCACAGTTACCCTTTTCATCCTCGGTAACCAACAACACCTTTCACTAGCAGATATCCGAGTAGGAACCGAGCTGCAGAACATAACTGTGACTCAGACCTCCTGTTCTTTGGTGGTTTTTGCAGGCGCTTACTCCTAGAAGACCAAGTTTCCTCCAGCAGAAAGTATTCGCAGACTTTTTTGGTTGATTGTTAGTGCCACCCAAGATTCTGTCTCAGGTTTTTTTCTTCCCCCTTTGTTTTCCTGTCAGCATCTTTACACAGTACTACCTATCAACTTTAGTCTCATGCAAAACATACCTGAAGCCTTTCGAGAGATCAGAAAGTGGGATTTACAACTAAAGGTGGTCTGTGTACAGTTGATGTCTTTTTAAGCTTTAAGCATGCAAGGGGAAAAAAAAGGGGGTGGGGGGGAGGGAGACTTTCAACATACCTCTGCAATTAATAGATACTACACTTTTGTCATAAAGCAAAGCTGTTGAAAAGGTTAGCAGCATGTAACCGTCTTGGATATTACGGTCACGCAATTACTGAAAAACGCTCATAAAAAATCAAAAGTGCGCTTGTTAAGTGGACTCAGCTTCACAGCTCCGTCTTTTCCAAGCTTATTCCTAATTTATCCACAGCCCTTCTTTACTTTGCATATGCTATAGGCTCAGTCAGCACCTAAAATGACTTTACTTCCCGTCATGACAAATCCGGAGCAGATGAAACAACTTGCGCTCACCTTTGAAGAATCCGGCTCCGTCCACAGGAATGCAGGGTGATGCTGAGGCTTTCTAACAGGAGCGTCGCCTTGATAAGAGTGCAGGTGGTAGCGCCACAGAGAGTCAACCTGCTAAACCATCCAACGGACGCCGTAGAAAATAATAATTATAATATATATTTTTTTAAATTATATATCAAAGCCTTTGGGTCCGGCTCGGTCGGGTCCAAAGTGCCGCTTCTAGGTGTCACGTCGGCCAAAGGAACGGCAGAAAAGGTTATTGTTGTTTTGTTTTGTTTTTTTGTGCGAGTGAAAAAGCACCTGGAGCTCGAGCCGAGTCCGCGCGTCCTCTGGAGAGGAGGAGCCGCGACGAGACGATGAGCGTCAGCCGGAGTGGTGCTCGCCTCTCCAGCAGCTGAGCGCTACTGAACAAAAGAGCGGAGAGATCCGAGGTTCTCTCTGTTCAAACAGCAGAGAGGGGAGGGAGGGGGGGGGGAGAAGACGAGGGGGCCCAGCGTGAGAAAGACTGAGGGTGTAGATAATTGGGGGGTGGGGGGGGTGTCTATGGATACCACAAAGACCAGAAGTTTCTACAGAACACTATGAAAGGAGACTCGACAACATTCTTTAATATGTAGTTTTTCCTTTCCTTTAGAGACGACTGCACCATCAAAAACTTACTTTTTAAGCATGTAATGAAATAAAAATAGTTTATCCTTCTGAGGTGGATGGAAAATATTCCATTTTTCTGTTTGGTTTTTATGTTTTTTACGTTGAAGGTTGTCTTTCTGGAAGGTGAACCGTCACTCAAGCATCAAGCCTTTTGCAGTCTTTATCAAGTTTGCTTCTAGTATCGCCTTGCTTTAGCTCCACTCCTCTTCCCATGAATCCTGACCAGACGCCAGGTCCCTGCTGAAGAGAAGAACCCTTGCAGCGTGATGTTGTCACCGCACTATTTCAAAGTGGTCATAGTCTGTTCTTATCGACTAACTTATAGTTTTCTGCCACACAGAACTTTTCACAGAAGCCAACTTGTACAATGCAGATACTTTTGCAAAACTCCGTGTCCTTAAAGACCATAATATCTTTTATAGTGATTTAATGTTGCCCTGTTGAATTTGGTGACTATTGACAACTAATTTGGCTTCTTTGTGAATGGCACTTCACTGGGTCCTTAAAATTATTTAGAAAACAATAAGGTGCAGTTATAATTTTGATATCCTCAAGCAAAGGTGCTCCACACAGTCCCATTTGGTCTATAATAATGACCATAGGGTTTAAACTACCTTTCCTGGCTGCACAGCAATGATCTCAACATAGGATTTTACTTGTAATAGCCAATTTAAGGCTATCAAATTAGATTTACACAGAAAATATCCTAGAATTTTGCTTAAAGGTTGAACTGGCAAACAATCTGGTTTGGTTTCAAATGCCTTTTTTGCATAAAAGAAGTTATTATTAAGTCTAGGGTACATGTGGAGACAAAAAAAGAAATATAGGGTCGGACTAATTTAAAATGGCTTGCAAAAGTGTTGCTTGTATACATTCATAGGAAAGACAGATCCAGCACTTTAGGAGCCACTATGTGAGGACTAATGATTCCCTGAGGGCCTCCATGGCCGTGAGAGGAAGATTAAGGCTTTGTTCATATAGTTCAAGCATGGCTGGGATTGTTTGTATTATTGTTTTTCCTGGTATGAAATATTTATTTTACAGAGTGCATTATTACTATGTGCAGCAAAATGATCCAAAGGCATTTTGCAGGTGAACCTTAATAGTTTAAAAGCTACACGTCGCCACTAGTCCTTAGAGTATAGGAGCTGTCCACGGTTCTGAACCAGCAGCACTTCAGTGCTTTCAAGACGTGAGAAAATGTCAGCTTTCCTTGAGTAAATCTGTTGAGTCAGAAGTTAAAAGAAATGCTTTGATGCCTTTTATTTTTTCTTCAGAATTTTCTGAATTCAACAAAAAAGAGCAAAATTTGACTGTTGGCGTCGAGTCCAATAAGAAACAATCCAGCTGCAGGTTTAAAATTTTGTAATTATGAACAAAAGAAAAAAAACCGGCATACAAATTTCTCTCTGTTTTTATAATCATGTACATTTTTTTTATTGTTTAAATCACATGACAGTGCATCCCAGAATTTTGTCATCGTTACTTCTAGGCTTTTGACAATGTTTGAACTATTCTTTCTTCTAGACCGTAACAATGACCCATCACACAGCACCACGCCATGCAGGATATGATCATACAAGAACCAGAGTGGAGGAAACAGAAGAATATAGAAGTGAGACAGGGAAACAAAGGAGCTGCAATATTGTGGAGATGTAATTGGTGAAATGACGACCAGGTGAGTAAAATCAAAATGCAGAGCAGCTGGGGCAGAAACTGAATGAAAACACAGCACAGCTATTTAACCAAAGCTAAGGTCTGCAACCAATGTATTACACCAAATGTCCATAAACACAAAGCAAGAAAGAATGAAGAACTCAACAGGAACGAACTAATGTAGGGAGACCCTGATAATACTAAAATGATCAAAATGCAAACATAAGTGAGAACCAAAACACAAACAGCTGAGAATTAGGACAGTTATATGAAGACTAGTCAAACATTCAGCCATGATTATTTATGTTGCTTGTTAATGAGGAAAAAAAACAGATTAATGAGGATGTATATGCAGATTTTAATATGCATGCATAATTTTGACCCTTTTTCATTGGAAATCATCCAGAATTAAATCAAAATTTGTTTGCTTTTATCAACGTATTGTGTGCTCTTGTGAGTTAATGTGAACTTCAGAGTGCACTTTGGAATAACTCGAGTGATAAAAGTGTAGCTCCTGACATTGTGTCAGTATTTCTTTACATATGATGAATGAACCAAAAACCTGGCATACAACGATGGAAACATGAAAAATAAATGTTTGGCTCAAATCTTCAAAATGGCAAAAAGAAACTGCTTAAAAGAACCCAGGGGCTGTGTTAAAGTGAAGTGAGAAATACTGCAGAGGACTTTCGAAATACTTTGTCTTGGCCTCATCTCATCCAGGTCATTATGTAAATACTATGCTGACAAAGTATAACTTTAACTCATGAGAAACTGTCAGCCGTTTTATTGACCTTAGCTCATTTGGCCGTCTACTGGTGCTCTGTAGATGAAGAGTGGATTGTGAAACCAGGAAAATGCCTAAAAGGTCAAATAACAGCCACCAAAGCTCAGGAGGACTCAGGGTCATGCAGCTATTTCCTTAGCTTTTTAAGACAAATTTAAAAAGCAGATCCGGAGACATAAGGGTTGTAATGAATTTCCTTCCTTTTTTACCACAATCAAAACTCATGCAAAGTTTCACTCTGCTTTGTCTGCGGTTAAATCAAAGCGTTCATAGATCATAAATGAGAATATTAGTTGTGGCTTGTGGTGTTTTAATAACATGAAATAGTCACTCAGTGCCTGACTGTGAGAGATAGGCTTAGAGCTTATCCCTCTTAGATGATGAAAGGCCTTTTTTAGAACAACAGTCATTTTCATAGTTCAAATCAGAGAACTATATGATGCCTGCTTATAAACCTCAAACAGTTTATCGTAGAAAGCCGCACACTTGGTTTATGAGCTCTGTGCTGTGCATCAGAGTGAGTTTACTCCCTGTATAATGAGCTTTAAGAATCACTTTCACTTCCTAAAAGTCAACCAATCACATACTGAGAGCAAACACGTAAACACAGTGAAATACATTTGTTGTTGTTCTTTATTTCAAATTGGACAATACACAACACATAATATTTTCCCTGACTTAGCCATAAAGGCTAGGGAAATATTGATGTCTAAAAGTCTTGAAGATGTATCACTAAGATTTGTTTTTATTATTATTATTTTTTTTTTACAAATGACTGATTAACAATAAATTAATTTCTCTACCATTTACTTTGCCTAGTAAAATGTAAAGGTTATTTATCACATCAGCGCAACCTGAAACTTTTATACATCATATTGGGATTTGATTTAATAGAGAATCAGCAGCATGTACTGTATCAGTGAGGTGCAAGAAAAAAGTCCTAAAAAAATCAGAAAAATGTACCATTCATATATTCAGTGTTTCTCAGTCAATATTTTGTAGAACAAGTTTTTGCCACAATTACATATTATGGAATCACTCCTTGTAGCCTTTTCCTGCTAATCCTCAACAGTGAGACTCGACTCCACTCGACTCTACCCAACTTGGGTGGTTTTCCATAACAATCGAGTGAGAGGTCCAGTGGGTGGAGTCATTATATTATGAGCAGCCCCTGAGTCCGAAAAGAAGTGGGACACGATAGGTGTGGTATGCAAACACAGGGCTACAGTGAAGGATATGAAAGCTGCGTTGGACAGTCGACTCTGTCTGTGACTTTTTATCTGATTCAAAAAAAGAAAAGAAGAGTGAGAAATGACTGTGGGCAGAAACACAAGAGTCACTCTTGTGATGCAACCAGCGGCTCCTCAAAAGTACTTATGTCTCCTGCGGATACAAAAAAATGGATACTTGACGCAAAATATCAACATTGCTTTTGGAGCACATGTCTGTGCAAAGCTGTACACTTCTGACCAAACACACAACACATAAATAGTTCAACCCACACCTGGTGTCGAGAAGGAGAGGCGAATGTCTTCCTGCGAACATTGAGTAAGTCAATAAGAGCCACTTTCGACATTTTGGGTGAGGTATGAAAGAACCACTTATTTTAAGGAGTGGCTCCATCAGAATCATTTTTGACTGGAGTGGCTCAGTGTTTGCTCTAAACCTAAAATCCTATGAAAATATTTGGAGGGAGCTACAAAGCCTGAAAGACCCGGAGAAGATCTGTTTGGTGATGATGGCCAGAGTCCCTGCTGCAGTGTGAGCAAGCCTGGTCACGAACTACAGGACACGTCTGACACGTACTCAGTGCATCCATATAGCTGTGCTCTCTTTTGAAGCATCCTCTGGCAAAAGTTTATTGGATTTTGTTAATACCTTAATTATGCCAAGCTAAGAGATAAATAAATCCACGGAGAAAACTGTCAAGCAACCCCTGATACCCCAAGGAATAATTAGGCAGAGCAGAGAAATATTTCCCCCGAGTCCCTCCCAAGAGCACTTTGGAGTAAACTTTGCTTCTGCCCCTTCATTTGTGACAGGGGATTTTTTTTTATTTGCATTTTGGCTTAACTCTATAAGTTGTAAAAAAAAAAAAAAAAAAAAAAAAAAAACACACACATAGTACAAATGAGCTGGAACAGTAAGCAACCAAAAACTCACAGGGAATGTTTAAAAGCATTGTTGCTGCTGGGGCTCTTTTCAATGAAGTCACTGAAGCTGTGTCGTTATTTATTTATTTTTTTTAGTGACAGACGATTTATTTAACAGCAGACATATTGACACTGAGGAAAATTTGTGCTGTTTTGTTTTCCCATCACTGGAGATTTTAATTTAGCTGTAGTCTCCACTAGAAAGTGTACGTCTGTTTTTAAAACTCTACTAATATTTGTCTCCTCTTGCACATGTTACGACATTAAATGAAATAAGATGGAATGAGATCATTGCCATAACTTTATTTGAAATGCGATTATTTTTTGTGTATTGGACATTTTGAAAAATGTATCAAAGTTTAAATATGAGAAAATGAGGCAGATTTTGTGCAACATAATTCCTGAAATGTTTTTAATTAGTCTTTAAAGCGCACAGTGTTTGTGTATTGCAAAATAAAGTTAACTAAGGGGTATTGTGTTACTGTTGCAACACTTTTCTAGAAGATGTAAATGCTATAGCATGGGCTTACGTCGAATGAGAGAATCTCCAGTAACACTTTAATTGAGGGGGTGAATAAGACTGACATGACACTTTCATAAACATGACATAACACCTGTCATGAACACGAATAAGCCTTCACGAATATTTATGATTAAACATTACCTTCAATAACATAAAGTTACCTAATTTTTAAAGTGCAATCAGTAATACTTTTAAAACAAATTTATATCAGTAATGATTTCTTGGTTAATGTAAAGTTGTCATAACAAAGACATTTTGAATAATGTCAACTTTGTATTAAAAGTGTCATAATTTACCAAATGACACTTTGACAGCAGTCATAAATATTCATAAAGACTTATTCATGTTCATGACATGTGTTATGTCATGTTTATAACAGTCTCATATCAGTCTTACTCACCCCCCTTCAAATAAAGTGTTACCGACTCTCCTGCTGCCTTCAGAGTTGTTTTGAGAAGTACAAAACGCTTGTGGCATACCGGGTTAGCTAATGATTACATTTTGTAGACTATGGTGCGAGCTCCATAGGAAGGCAATTATTGAGCATTATTTACCTTCGGAGAATCACTCTACTCAATTTAAATGCAAAGCAGATATGCAATACTATGAAGGGGGTTTTATGGGGTCGTATGCTGCATGGTGAACAAACCCTCTCGCTACTACACAAGTTAATCTGCAAGGCACAATTTAAGGACATATTCATTAATTTCTGTGTCCTCCTCCACTGTTGAACAAGATTTTGTTATTTTTGTGCCTTCTTCTTCTTGTTGCTGATGTGCAAAGATTACATCGCCTGTCTGTCCTGTTCTGCGTCGTTGTTTTTGTGCGTTTTATGTTTCTCGTGCCTTAAATCATCCTGTGAGCATTCAAGGGTTTTGCATCCTCTGTATGCATTTCTCTTTGAGGCTTTAGATTGCTTCCTCCATCTTTATTAGTTTTATCTGCCCTTCACCTGTTTACCAGGCAGCCCACAGCCATACATGCCTTTTTTTTTTTTTGTCGACAACGTGTTCTTGATCTTCGCTGCTGGTATCACCATTGTCATATTATGTCTTATCCACCTAGCACTTTGTTGTTCTGAATTATTTACCATGACTCCTTTTCTAGTTCTGTGTTTAATTAATGTTTCTTGAGAATTCTCCTTGCACCTTTTGTTTTGTTTATTGCCTGAGTTTGTTTCAGGGCACTCTGCCAAGTTTCGACATCTTTTAGCAATCGGCTCATATATTTCTGTCTTCTGCCCGATTCTGTCTACACGATAAGTTCAAAGGTCTAAACTCTATATTTAGCATATTATTTATTTTAACAAAATCTTGTCATTTGACATCTTTATGAGTTTCACTTATTAGCTTTGTTCAAAAGTACACAAACCCGGGCGTCCGAATTACAGCACCATTCTCATTTCAGAGCTCAGATATAGATATGTGACTGCTTAGTTTTTGTTTTGTGCTCAATGACTTTGAACATTCAACGCTTATTTAATAAAGAAAAATTAGTTTGTGTAGATGTCATTACCAAAGATATTGCAGATTGTTATATCATAAAGCTGAGATAGTTTCAGATAAACATTTTTGCCGACTTTTCTAATAGCTCTATGTACGGAACTAGAAGTCCCTGCTGGCCTTCGTGAGGAAGTTTGTCATGTTTAAAGGTTTGCTTTCTGACTCAAACGCACTAAAACACCCAGAAGTACAAACGTAATGTTGCTTTGTTTTGCATCTTCCTGTGGCCTTTGTGGGCAAGGGGAGAGAGAAAGACAGAAGAAAGTAGATTAAGGATGTTGGATCTGCAGCAAGGTCTTGTGTGATTTCTTTCCAGGTACGCACTGCAGAGATCATCTAAACCAGGAAGACGCATGAAGAGTCAAAAAGTTGCTCCGAAAGAGACAGAGGTTCCGGTTTGAAGATTCGCAGCATAAATCCAGCCACATTTTCTTGTGTTTCTGGGGAGTTTTGCAGTGTCAACTCTTCTCCTACCACCGAGTGAGGTGGAGCAAACATCGTAATGCAGAGCACTCACTGACACAACCAGACCTTTGACCTGACCCAGAGCAGATGTTCAACTCCTCCATGAACACCACATCACCCACTGATATTTTTTTATTCTAGTGTTTCTTTTTACTCAGATTGAGTAAAAAGAAATAAAACTTTATGATTAAAAATGATAATGTTGAACAGTTACTTGAACTTGGATAATGAATTTAAAACCCAATCATACAGACTTAAGAATATTAAATACAGAACAAGATTCACTTAATTTCTTTGTAATTAACTAAAAACCACATCAAAAATACTGTGCAATGTAAATGTGTCCAAATGAAACCCCTTTGCTTTCAGTTCGATCAAGTTTATTCTTAATAATTCACTTCAGTTCATTTCAGTGCTGTTGGCTTCAAATGTATAACCCCATAGTTTTATGAAGCCTTTTTCTATGCTGTCCATTTGTATTAAATTTGGCATACCTTTTTATGAAATAAAGTCAAATTGACTATAACAAAATCCCAAACTGTTGTCCTGTTAATGAAGCCAGCATTAAACCTTCACTTCAATTCAAACCCCCGTCCGGAGCAGCAGGCGACACCAGAGCGCAGAACGCTCTTTTAATAGGAAGCAACCTCCTGCAGAAACCAGACAATGTAAGGGAAGCCATCTGCCTCGAACACAATGGGGGGGCCCGGGGGCCGAGAACAAAAAAGAAGCGAGTCAGACAGTCAGAAAGTGAGCAAGGTAGAGATACCTGAAACAAAAAGAATATGAAGTTAATCACAGCAGCTCCCAGCACTTAACCCCTTCCCTGGAGCCAGGCCTTCAGCACAGTCCACAGTTCATGCACATGGTACATTAGATCAACAAAGCAGGAAGCATTTGGCACAGATATCACTTCTGCCCTCCTGCTTCCAATTAGCCTGAGGAATCTTTGCATTTAAGTTTTTATGTAGCAGTAGAATATCCTAACAGGTTGCGTAACCACTCCCGACAAACTGGTGCTAATTTGCAGAGAGGTGGAGCACAAACTCCAACAGCGGTCCTCCTCTGAGGGAGCTCATTTAAAGCACCCCCATCCTGAGCTGAAAACACAAAACGAATAGTAATGGGAGAGTGTAAGGTGGAACTGGTTGATTTTTTTTGTTTGTTTTGTGTTTATGGGCACTGCAAGTGCATTTAGAGGCAACGTTTAAAGAATTTAAAAAAAAGTACATGTGTCAGGTTAGTTACAACAGAGAGTTGACCAAACAAGGTAATGGAATATTAAATCAAAAGCAACCCCAGGGCCAATCAATAGGTGTACATTTTTATAGGTCAATTAGTCTATAATAAATGGATCCTATAGCTGCACAATGTTTAGGCCAGCTAATGATTATTCTATTCCAGGATTAAAACTGTAAGCCCAGTTCTATCAACATGACAAGGTGATAAAAGAACACACAACGGAGCACACGTAACAGGAGAAGCTGCCTCAGTATTTCAAAAATGTTTTTCCTTCATTCCTATTTTTATGAAGTCGACTAGTTTCCCCTGCAAAACACCCACAGAATATGAGGATGTCACATTGTGCCTCTTCACAGTTGGAATTGAGTTATAAAGGCATGCACACTTCCCCTTTTCTGTCTTAAAGGTAACAATGGCATCACACTCTCACACATGCACATACATATGTATATAATCAAACCACATGGCATGTTTCAACAAATTAACACCTTTGTCCTATTTAGAATCCGTAAAGACACAAAGCATCTCCTTCCTGAAAGGTACTGTGGCTGAACATCCCCACGGTGTTTCGTATCGTTGTTTGAACAGATAAACGTAGCACCCTCAGGCATCTGGAAATTGTAGTCAAGTAAGAGCTCGACATGTGGAGATGTACAATTTTCTCCCTGCTATCTTGGCTGATTTCTTTTGGTTTTCTTCCATGATGTCATAAAAAACAGAAGCAATACGCGTTTGAAGTGTTGCCTATAAATATGCACAGTCTGTAGAAATCATAATGTATGTAAACCTTAGAATTTAAAGAAGGCGACAAAAAATTCTTTAAGAAAAAATGCTCTTTATTCTGGTAGTTAAGACATGAAAAATAATTTTAGAAACCCTGGCTGGTCTTTTCTAATTAATGTCAGACGGTGAAAAAAAGGTTTTGCGTGCTTAAATGTCTGATTTCAACTGCAGTCTGATAGAGAAGATGCCTCTGGTACTGGCTAGTTTCTGATTTCAAAGATATCTGACCAGGTGGCAAGACTTTAGAATCAGCTTTTGATAGACACAAAGAAGGAATTATCAATAGAAAGGTATTCCAAACAAACAAAAAAGAAGCATTGAAATGTTGGGTTTTTAGTAAAAGGCGGAGTCTAGTCATGCCCTAATTAATTCAGTGACAAACTTGAAGGATTGCCCTTTTGTACCGTTATACACCATCATTGGGCTAAAGAATGTGTGGAACCATCTTGCGACACAGGGGACTTGTGTGTTTTGCCTTTATCTCTCTATTGTTACCCTCTCTCTGTTGTATTCATTGATATAACGTTTGTCAGTATGATTGCTGTCTCATCTCCTTTTGTCAAATTATAACGCAGAAGATATACATCAGTGAAAGACAGAAGAGCGTAACTGTGGAAAAGTGTCACTGTTGTTAAAAATAAATAAAAACTAAGTAAAAAAAAAAGAGGTGGAAAAAAAGGGGCCTGTTGTCGCCTTCAAATTTGGTAAGCGTGTTCACTTGCCAAATGTTTTGGAGTAATGTTTTGGAGTCGAAACCCGTGGAAATCCCAGTACCTGGGTCAGTGACCTCAAAAAGACTGACTCCAGCATTAAAAGGCAATCAGTGCACTGCACTCAGTCATTTATCATCAAGAAGGACCCTACCTGAATGAGGAGTTAAATTACCTGATGGTAAAAAGTGAAAATGGAGAGCAGTAGAGGGATCTAAGGACAGCAAGAGGAGAAAGAAGACAAAGGCAAAGAAAGGAGGGTTGCTGATGGAGGGGGGTGGGGGGGTTGAGACAGCAGCACCAGGAGGCCTGTTAGGCTCCAGTGAAAGAAAAAAAAAACAGGAGTCAGCAAATGAGGGAGAAGAGGAGCTGTAAATGAAGGAGTAATGAAGCCGTGCTGGTGGGGGCAGGCGATCTATAATGAATGAAGCTTGGGGGGGAGAAAAGAGGTTGTTATCTGGGCCTTCCTTGGTCTGTAATAAACACTCGTCCAATCACAAGCTTCCTGACTGACCTAGCAGAGGTGCAAGAAGCAAGAAGGCTTTGGTTTGATGTTTAATGATCTTCACAGTCTGGTTACCTGAGAAAAACAAAGATTGATGTGTCCTTTGTAGTTAATGGCAGAATCCAAATACGCTCCTGTGATGGAAGAAATTGTATTTTGGGTTTGCTCCATCATTGGAGTATCTATAGAAGGTTTCAGTTCAGTAAATTCACATTGGAAAGTGAAAAGAGAATTTGTGAAATAGCTTTATCAAATTGAGAATGAGAATCTAAAGTTACTGTATTTTCTGGACAATAGAGCGCACCTCACTATGAGCCGCACCTACAAATTTTTTTGAAAAAAAAAAAAAAAAAACTGGAAACATACATATGTAAGCTGGTATCTCCGCCGCTCGTCTCCATCGCCAAACCATGGACTTGTTCAAGCCGAGTTTACGTGCAGCGGTTCCATTTCCCTCCTGTACTGCCAGATCGATAGCCCTCAACTTAAAAGCTGCATCATATGAGTTTGAAGAAATTTCTCCATCGTGCCTGCTGCTAGCATGTACATGTTTTAAATAAAAATTAGCGCTTTCTTATTTGATTTCCAATTTTGACTTCCAATGATTCATTCCTGCTAAAGAGCCCCCTAGTGGTTGATGAAAAATCCACAGAAAAGCCACACTGGGCTATAAGCCACATGGTTCAAAGCATGGGAAAAAAGTAGCGTCTTATAGTCCGAAAAATATGGTATTTAGATACGGTAATGATGAATATTCCACACAATGAAAATGGTAACATTTTGAAGAAGCTTGATCTCATGCATAAAATAAAATAAAAATACAAATGGATTGATGTGGAATAAATAAATTTGTGTTTTAGACATGAGTCTACAATGTCTCTAACAAAAAGGTAGTGCACTAATCAGGAAAGGAGTGCTTGGATAAAGCTCTACATTCCTACAACATCTGTATGTATTAGTTGTTTTGTCCATGGGCAAGGCATTTTACTTCCATCAGTCTGACCGAGTCTAGCAATAGCTACAGTGCAGCTAACCACCATCAGTGTTTGAATGGGTGGATGACTGATTGTAGTGTGATGTGCTGTGGGAATCCTCTGATATCAGCAAATGCAATCTATTTACTATTTTACTTTCTGAGGTTTCAGGTTTTCAGACTTTTACCCACAATTCGACGACAACTGAAAGTTCTGTATCATATGTTTTACATGCGGAAACTCAATCGGTGAATGCACAATAATGCCCCAAGAGCCTCGTTGTTCTAAACGAATTGCCCTCTGATAATTAGACCGTGACACAAAAGAAGATTGCTGTGACAGATTGTCCGTAATTTCAACTCTCTAAAAGCTGAGTAATATTTATCATTGAGGGAAACATAAAGGCAGAGCGGAGAACAGAAAATCAAAGTTATGGTTCGGAAAACAAACATCGGTAACGCGAAGATCATTTCCAGATAACGGCTGTAATCACACAAAGCTATATGCTCCTAGTCTCAGAGTAGTGCAGCTTGTAGTGTGAATGATATGGACATATCATCATCAGTCAAAAGCGGAAAGGCTTTTCTGAGCCACCCTGAGCAACACACAAGAGTAATGCTAACGTCATGTCTTTTAATGGAGCACTATTTTTTCCTGCAGTCAACAGCTCTATTGAAGGCCTGCTATAAATCAACATAATGAGCCAGGGATCAGCATTAATTAGCATATGGGTTACAGGAACACTGTGACTCTGTACATAAAGGCAGATCTCATGCAGTTTTCATTATAAGCCTGGCAAGCGGCACATATCACCGGATCGTCTTTTCCTCGTCATTTCTTCACTGGATCCTGTCAATTTGCCATCCGTGTGGCGGGTGCTTTGCGTTTAGGCTGTTCAACAAAGACAGTAGTGACTGGTGACGGGAACAATAAAATAAGTGCTTCACTATGTAAGTATGTCCTGCTCATCAGCCTGGAAAGAATGAGAGCAGCACAGTAGAGTACAAGGAAAAACTCCAAAAAACAACCGCCTCCCAAAAACAAACCAAAAACAGTGTAATTGGAGGCTGAAGATGTGATATGCTTCCAGATTTTGTTTCTTGTACATGTTCCCTTTCTGTAATTTATTTATTTGCCTCCCCCAAAAGTGTTTTCTTTCATCCCTTTTCTCTTCCCCTATCCTCTCCGGCTTACCAACGAGAATCCAAACTAACCAGGGGTGTTTATAGAGTCGGCAGTCGACTGGGAAGCAAACCTGCTGTAAAGGCTCGCCTGCTGGACGGTGAAAGCGCACCCTGTAGAGGCTCAGCGGAGCGATCTGTCAACTGAAGCGTCTGAGAATGCCTCTCTCAGTCTGCTGCTTGGCATAATTAAGCCTGGAGTCGCAGCATGCGGTCCAGACCCCCTTCAGCCCAGCTTTATCCGAGGAGACAGCATGTGCGGATAGACTGGCGCAGAGAACTATTTGTAAAATAGAGGGCCACAAAAAGCCCTGGTATGTTTTAGTCCATATTCCTGGTGTCCAGCTGTAGAGCCCCCCTCTACGGACTGTGACACAGTGGGCCGTATTCATCTGTTCATGTCAGAATCTTTTTTTCGTACATGGTGCACATAATTTTCTTTCATCTTTTTCACTGTGCCATTCTCTCTGACCTTCAACAATTTCTGGTGCTATATTAAGGAACGTGAGCCAAGCATTAAAACGTCAACGCTGCTGCGAGGTACCTGATGTAAATCATGAAAAATTAGATGAACCACAGATAAGACTCGGGTGTAATAAAAACACTGTTTTAATTACTTTTATGCCGTTGCGATGCAACCATAACTTTCTGTATATTTGTCTGGCCGTTTATATGAAGACAGAAGCAACACAGAGTAAATAAAATGATTAATGGCTACCTAGTTTGCTCTAGAAAGTAAAATCTGAACAGTGCACTGAACTCTGGAGGAGCTGTAGAGATCAATTATTGAATATCTTGAAATAAATTAATTAGAAAATGTGTTTATTGGCATGTTTTAAACTCTGAGTTCAAGACAAATTTACCACAAACCAGCATACAGTCTGTGATTTTAGTATACCATGTACATGACAGCAAACCTATTTTGCGTGTGCTATATTTAAACGAGCAATGTGTTCAACGTGAAGAATTTGCTTGACAGCAAAATTTTACAACAGTAAATAAATTGAGGCAATGAGGGGCTGTTACTGGAACAGCTGCTCTATTTGATATTATGAAATGTAAAGTAAATAACCTTTCCTGATTATTCTGCAGAGAGAGAAAACCACAATAATCCCATCTCGCTAAGGATTGTTCACGGTGAGGAGATAAGCCTAGGGCGATATAAATTTGCCTCCATTTCAGGTTGATCCTTCTCTTGTCTTTCTGAGTCAAATGAAATATAAGAGGAGCCACAATGCAGCCTCACATATCATTACAATTATATTATACAGACAGGCATCATGCTGCCTAAGCATGTATAATGTCAGTTATCATATGAATCTGTATGAATGTAAAGGCCTGCATAAAGAAAAAAAGGAATTTCTAACAATGACTCAAACAAAACGGCAAAACCACCAAGCCACTTCAAGTTCAAATTTACAACTTTTTCTGTTTCTTTAGCTCTGTCAACTATTTTAAACCACCCTCAAATAAACTAAAATTTGCATCTGTATGTTTTTCCATAATGGACACTTTCCTTAGACGCAGCCATCAATTTACTGCTCTGCCTCCGTTGGGACGTCTGGAAAGATGTGCCTGTCATAAAATGGACTGACCTGGGCAGCAGCTGTGTCCATATTGTTAACTCCAGTTCCCCCCTGATGATCTTGATGAAGAATACATTTCAGGACCCACAAATGCTTGTTGAGGTGCTTGGGGAGGTTCTGTTAAAGATAAAGCTGTGTATCTTTACCGTGTGCGTGTGTGTGTTTTTAATCGGTAATGTTTATACTCCTCTTGTACAAGCTGTTACAAATACCAAAATGGGTGACGCCCTTTTTAAGATGCGCTCATGTATCGTGCCGTTTGATGGAAATGGCTCTGCTTCATGATTTCTTGAACTAAAACACAACTGTAAACACACACACATACCCACATCATCAAAACACACATTAGTTAAGTAGATGTGGCAAGGAAAGTGAGATTTTAGAGGAGAGGTTGTGTTTATATGTCAAAACTTTCAATAGTTTGTCCTTTTGCCTCACAGATAACCTTTGAAACTTGAGCCAAAGGTTTCTAATATGTAAAACAGTGAGTGTTCTGGGATTTATGGTTATGTGTGGCTGACAGATATTGCAATATATGGCTTACCGACATGTATTACGACTGATCTCCAACAGCAGAGGTGTCAAGCTAATTTTCATGTCAGTCCACATCAAGATTATGAATGTCCTCCACGAACTAAAACTTCCCTTTAACAAACTGCTAAACTGGTTATATTTGCATTTTAAGAATGCAAATGTGTCAAAATTTCTTTTGTGTTATTTTCATGTTGTCTGATAACAGAATGAAGATTTCAGGGTCCAGTTGCCAAATGTGTGTTTTTTAAAGTATTAAAATTGTATCAACTGTAAAAGTAATTAATTATATATTGGCAAAACTTGAATTTTTCTTATGTTTCAAATAACTACTGATTTTTCTTTCTACATTGTTGCATATAATTTTGTATATTTTAAAGACTAAAGGTAGTCCTTAGTTCTTGGAGCCAGAACCAGCAAGGCAAACCCGTCTCATTGCTGACAATCTGCTTGACAGACCACAGCAGAAACCGTGTTGTATTTTCAGGAAATGTTTCCTTCTGCCACAACTTAGCAGCTAAGTCCTAAAAATAACAAAAGGTCATAATGAACAGATACAGCCTAGCGAGCTTACGGCTATTTCACTAAATAACAGGTTAGCAACTGCAAATACCAACTAACTTACCAGCTGTTTGGTCCTTATGAGTTCTATGCAGTTGCTTGAAAATGATACAAATAGCTGATTGTGCTCAGGTGTGAGGACGTGTGCTAACTATACCGGGGACTTAACACAGACTGATAACATTTCTGCAGACAGGTGTAGTGACCGACTTGTAATTGTGCAAGAAAATGCCAGAAGGGGCAATAACGTTTATGGCACACGACTGAGAAAATGAAACTATATCACTTAAGTTTCAGAAGTAATCAAGAATGATGAACTACTTTAAAAAGGAATTTCCCATAACGTTCTATACAATCGCCACAAATAATCCTTTATGACGCAGAAAGATCTAATCACATATTAGTCCTAATTAAGTTTCAGTCCTAAATGGAACCACAGCTGCGGAAAACTATATTATTTTCCTTGTTGTTGGAATATATGCTACAAAGTGAGTAATTTACTGAATTTGTGAAGGGAATGCAAAACGTGAAAATAGTCTACCTCGCCGTTTAGCTCCATGAGCAAAAGGCGTCAGCTGGTGGATTTGTTCTGTGGCATCTTGTCATGTTCTCAGTCTTTGATTCATTGTGAGTCATGGCATTTTGGCTATTGGAGAGGAAAGTTAATAACTTTTCTAAAAATTAAAACAATGGACAAACACCTAGCCCCTGGTGTTCAGACGGAAAACCCACAGCTTAACCATTCTGCAGACTTTGTCAGCAGAACTCCATGCATTAGCTGCTCCTGCTTTCTACTGATTCCATAGATTGTCTTATATTATGTAGTCAAGATTTAGAGACAGTTTTAATATGTAAAAAAAACTTTTTTGTTTCATAAAAGTAACGTACTGCAGCTTTAACGTCCAATTAAATTGACTTCACTGTCGGTTCATGACAGTACAAAGAGAAGAAGATAGCACAAGTATGACTTGTTTTTGAAGAGTTGCCAGGAGAAAGCCCATTTTCTGTAAAGAATACGCCAACATGAATTAGGTCCTGAGTGACCCGTACGACTTGCTTGAGCAGAGCACACCAACGTTAAAATCTTTACTAAAAATGCAAAGCGGCATCTCTTGAAAAAAATCTGACACAGCACATCGGCTCAAACACCTTTCACTAGCTATGAAGCACAGGGGTGGAGAAGAGGGTCTGAATTTACCAAAGGATGTGGGCATCTTTGAGCTAAACTATGTTATCGACATTTTGATCACAGATGCAAATCTATAATACAAATGCAGGAAAAGAAGATAATCAGCGTACTGCACTTGTGACCTGCTGTGGTGGATTGTTTAGAGAGCTTAGCAAAAAACAAACATCTCCAGATCACAATGATCTGAAACAATAAGGAGAGAGGAGTGAATACAAATAACTCAAAAACTCACCCATAAGATTGTTAATTTGTTAATTTTCCACAAAGATTTTAATACTTATTGAAGTATTGAAGTCGAATGTTTTTTTTCTTCCCTTATGCAGGTTCTAAGATTAAATAAGTTTAGAACATGGAGCATACCAGTTTTTTATATTGTGATACATAAATCTTAGATTGAAAAAAGGAATACTTCTTTTTACAATGACTATTGCATACTTCTTTTTGTTAATGGCCCAAATCTTTGCTCTGAAAAACTTGCCTTGCTGTTTTTCAGCCATTTATAATCAACAATAGACATCTGTTTATTGTTGATTAATGTTCATCGTTCTCATTCTTATCGACTATTTCGCCTCACCTTGAAATAATCCAAATACTTAGATCTTGGCATCAAAGTAAAACTCATATTCAGACAAACATTTGCACATGCATGTTGAATGGATCAATACACAATCACAATTCATCTAAAAAGCTATTATTTTACCCATTACAGCTTAGATATGCCATGCTAGTGCACACATGTACTGTTAGACGGAGGCAAGTCAGGCAGAGAAATAAACATAAAAATAAGCAGCAAAAAAGCTGCCATGAATTTTCTTTCCTGCGCTCGGCTTGACCCCTGCTGCTGCAGAAACAGCCCTTCAGCCCAGTGTTCCTTATAACCCAGTGATTTTCCAGCACTTTTTTGCTGGAAAATCAATAGCAAAAAAGTGACTGGGCTGACAGAATATGATGGTGTGAAGGATTGTTTCAGCTCCATTAGTTAAAGATGCCCTGTGGACTTCTGATAAAAATATTTGTTCACTTTTTTTTAGTCTTTCACAAAAAAGGTAGCTTCAGTTTTGATATCAGAGCCAGGCGGAGACATTGATCTGATTAAGAGTTTACCGGTTTTACAAACTGAAATCGCTGGTATGGGGGAAAGGTGTCAAAAAGCTTATACATCAGTTTTGGCATCAATTAATTGAAAGCTTATGCTTATCAATATTTTACCATTCTAATGATTTCTCCAGCTACTGTTTCAAACTTTTCTTTTTTTATCAAGGTCTCTGATAATAAAGAGAATGTGTCGAGTATGGACTTAAGGATGGATGAGTATACCAAGAATATCAAAAACCACACTGTCAAAACCAATGCAGTTTTCCATCAGTCCCTTTAAAATTCTTACTTACTGGCTATACAATCCAGACCAGATATCCATTTGCACATTTATAGGAAAAACAAATAGGCTGTTTGGAACCATATCCTGTCATGACAAATACAGCCAGTGCTATTATCATTGTTAAAGTGTACTTTTGCATTAAATAATTATTGTTTAGTTATGCTCACCATGTTATGTTGGAGAAATATTTGTTTTTCATTAGGCAAATATTGCAACAAAAGATTGTAAATCATCATATGCTCCTTATAAGATATTTGACAGTAATCTCCATTAAGATAAATCTGAAGTGCAAAACTGACAAAGCTTTCACACGAATTTTGTTTTTTTATTTTTTGAGGAAAAAAAAAAAATTCCTGGCAGAAAGTTTTTCCAAAATTCATAGCTGAGGTTGTTGCCTCTGCTGTCTGACTGACTGTCGATTAAAATCTCCCCACTTCGTCCCCTTTAAAACATCTGAACTACACCCTTCTGAATCACAGTCTGCACTGCAGCGAGGAATCAAGTATTGGTGTGCTGGGTATGTTGTTATAGCACATTCATAAACTCACATTTCTCTGAGCACAAAGCTCAGTAGCTAGATAGAGATGAAAGAGCAAATCCAATTTCTCTCCATAATCTCATTCTTAGCAGAGTGTGCAGCCCTGAACTTCCATATCCATCTTTAATGTCTACTTTCTGTGAATGGCGCACCTTCCTATATTCTTTTAGATGTTAGGTGTATAGAGTTCATTTCTTCTTTTCCTCCATCACTTCACCAACCATCCGCATCTTCGCATCTGGTAAACAGGCTGTGGAAGGCAAACAGAGCAGTTTGTTTTCATTTTACCAGGGTTGGAAACTTATTTCAGCAGATGCAGAGAAAATCATATTTCACCGCCAGATATCAGTCCCCCTTGATGTTGATGCATTACCTGAGTCAAGACTATTCCCATTCACTCTCCAAGTAATTGCATTTAGATTTCACCACCTGCAGACAAGTTGGAAAAATTCTGAATTGTAAACAAAGCAGAAAAACACAATTATCCTGTTTTGAAAATGCACCGGAGGGGGTTCAGAGAAAATTATACTATCTGGGACAGTGGCATGTTTGATAGCTGGAGCATAGATAAAGCCCACATCAGAGGTCCACTCAGTCATAATTATGCTGTTGGTCGAAACAGAAATAACTGAAATGACAGCATTCATGTTAATCCATATTACTTGCTTATTTTGAGTCAACTTTTCACTGTTATATTAGCTGAGTTAAAAAAAAAAACCTGAAACACAGTGATAGTTAAGGGGATTACTTGAACTCTGCTGGAGTTCAAATAAACATTTGAAAATAATTTCAAAGACCTGGCAATCTTTTGTTCTCTTAGCAATTATAAGATGTAGCTCAGACTCTGATTATGAAATCTCTTGATGTTTCTCTTTCTGAACATTGATGGTGTATAGAAAGTTGTTCAGTTTCTGATAGATTTCTGTAATTGTCTGAAGATTGATGCTGCCACCTGGAGAACGCTGCCACACATTAAATTGTATGCCGCTTTCTTGTTGGAAACCCCATGCATGAAAACTTCTAGTCTAGATGATGAATAAAGGTACAAATCTCTGTAGGTATGCAGCTTCTTCAGCCACTAAAAAGTTCCATCTAGAGCAAAGAAAACACCAATTTGTTTTCTACCACCATTTCCCAAAGGTGTGCTCACCTTCCATCTTACAGCGGCGATGTGAAATATTCAATCTAAGATGATTTCACTGATGTGTTTTATTTTTCTTCAAAAGCTGGTTAATCTCCCATCTCTCCTTTTAAATTTATGCGCAGAGTTGCCACCTCTTGAATAGCAAAAAGGATGAGACTGATATGAATGAGGTCAGCATAAAAAAAAGTTTGAAATTACTAATACTTCATAATTTTCACAAAACATCTAAAAATATGTTTTTGTCAATAATACTTTGTCATGAATACAACTGAAAAAGCTACACATAAAAAAAAAACCATCCACCGTGGTTTGCTCAAGACACTAAAAATGTGGAACAAAATACGTTCAGAATATTGAGTCACATCAGCAGAGTTTGTTTAGCTGCTCATATGAAGCGAGAACTAGTGTAAAAGTGATTGAACCTCATAGAAGAATGAGAGTTGGTAACGTTGCAATTTGCCAAGATAACTGAAAGAAAATGCTTACAGGTAATAAATTCTAACCAATAAGCAGATAATGTAACTACAGATAGCTGGATGTGGACGTTATTGCAACCAGAAAGTTACTCTGATTGGTGTCTTTACCTTCCAGCCATCAGCCGGAATGCAGGACTGAGCTGGTGCTCAGTCCTGCATCCTGTGCAATACAACATGATTGGATGGTCTATCCTATGGTTCTGCAGGAAAACTTGAGATGGATGGATCTCCAAACCACTTGCTTTGACAGACAACTTCTCTGCTTTAAAATGTTGTAGTCAATGAGGCTTAACCAACTGCTGTCTTTGCTGTTCGCTCTGGCTGCACACTGCCTGACCTCGTCAGGAAAAAATGCCACACAAGCTGCTGTGAGTCTGCTGTAATGGAGTTGGAACAGAGATCTTTGCTTTATGGTACTTATGTTATATACTTATGCATTTTCAGCCCTTAAGTAGGAGTTGCTTGAATCCCAACAATAATTACATGTTACCATTTATGCACTGTTGCCTGCTCCCCAGCACAATAACTTTTTATTACAACTTTCACAAAATGCATCCCTCACTCTCTCTTTCTCTCTCTCTCGGAGTTGCATAATGTGCTACGCTTTTCTAATTTAAAACATTACCATAAAAGCACCGTCCTCTTCTAACTTTATCATTAAAGGCTCTACAGAAGCAGGAAGAGGGAGGTGGGAGGGGAAAACAGGGGGCTGTTGAGCGTCTACTGATGGACTAACTCAATTTTAGGGAACACAATGGAGCCAGAAACTGATTTCCAAAAGGCAAATTGTCATTCTCAGCAGTATGGCACCTGTCTAGTGAGTTCATCATCCTGTGCTGTGGGTGTGCTTGTGAGAGGAAGCAGAGACCAGAGGAGGTGGCCGCATTATTGTGAGGTCTACGACTGGGAGATTTGAAAGTGAAAGTGTTTGAAATGCATATGAAACGCGCTGAAACAAAAATCAGCGATGCTTTTAGAATCCATTCATAGAGGCACTCAATTGGTTTTGGCCAGATTGAGTGGGCGAGCAGGTGGGGATCGAGCAAATTGACCCAGACACTGATGCTGTTGCCTCGGAGACAGACTGAGAGCCCCCTGATCCCCAGGACAACATGTCGCCTTGTCTTTGTACTTCGAACCCCCCACTTCCACACCAACTAACCCATCTGCACCCTTCTAAACACACACATTCAAGCCCATCCTCCACCTCTATTATTTCTTCATCTTTTAGGCTGGGGGTGCACCATCAGATGCGGGTTCCTCCCTGCTCCATTTAGGGCTCCAATTACAAACCTGTCTGCATAGATTAAGGAGGAAGCCCATCTGACAGCTGGAAAACACCTCCACGTGTTAGCACATGCCAACACAGGGACCGCGCTGTTCACGGCAAGAACACAAGCAACCCCTGATCGGCTTGTGCAAACCAACATCACCCTCATGCTCTTCACTTTGCTGCTTTGCATTAACACCTACCAGATCTTCTTGGTGACACATCCGTACCCACAGTGTCACCTCGGCAAACCTGCGCACATACCCACCCCCCTTAGAAACAAAGCAGGGCTTTGTCTCCTGTCACATTCACAAAGAAACAACAAGCTTTAATGAGACGGAGAACTCCTAATTGGAGGCGCTATCTTCTTTAATTGTTGAAGAAACAATTCTAGGGGTTAAAACAGATGGCCTCTGTAGTTCAGATGCACAATCATAGCTGTCTGCACATCTCTCCAGCTTTGTTCAGTTTGAAGCATCTTGCTGTTTGGTGACGGCCTGCAATACCAATTCTCTCCAGCTCCTATAGGGCGTACAATGTTTTCTTTCACAAGTTCACACTGGCGAATAGTGGTTCTCTGTCCTTATTGTGAGAGAGGGGGAGGGTGATGCGGTAAGGCTAATTGACATTTTTTTGAGGGAGTTCCTCAAACAAAGCAGAATGAGCTGTGCTTCCAAAAGCATAAAAAACTGGGGGGAAATATAAGTCTGTTTTAAATATTATATCTTTTTGTATCGGTTTTCACATATTTTAATGTGTTTTCAGATTGGTACTCAAGTCTGTTTTCTTTAATCATCATAAAACACAACATTTTTCAATAAAAATAAGGTAGAATCAATCATAATGTAGAATACAGATATTTGCCTTGCCATTTTGACACATGTATTGCGGTAGTATCTGTGTTTATGTAAAATGAATATGCAAAAACTTGATTTTGAGAAAAATTCAAAGCTTCATCTCATGACTTCAGAAGTGAAGAAGTTAGAAACAAAAAGGTGCAAAGCTAGCACAGTTGGATTTAGACTATTTGTTATTTCTTTCTAAAACTTGTATTTAACTAATCACTAACTCACTTGTCTATAATACAATTGCCTACTTTACCCATTCCTTGAAAAAGTAGTTTATTCTTTTATTTTTCTATTCTAAGTCACAATTGCATACAGTGCAAAAGTATTCATACCTTTCAAATGTTTTTAGAATGTGAAATGCAAGAGGTGAGATACATAGTTTTCAAATCTGAAAAGGCTGGTATTTTCTTAAGTATTTATTTATTTAGAGCTGCTTTTAATGCTGCTTCACTTGTTTTCCCCCCTAAATAAAACTAATAGCTTTTAGAAGTTTGTAATTGGTAAACAGAGTTTCTCATATGAAATTTAAATGAACTATCCTACCAACCGCTATTTTGTGAAGGTCTCAGAGGTTTGCCAGAGAACGTTTATGAACAAACAGCACCATGAAGACCAAGGTTACCAGTCGCAATACGACTGGCAAGGAGAGCATTAATTAGAGAATATTAATCGCTTTTCTTCAGCTCAGAGCTGGTTTGAGTTGAGATGATGAAGGTAAATACAATCCTTAAAGGAAAGATGCTAGAGTCTACAAAATACTCTGGGTTTACTTTTCCACAGGACAATGGGAAAACATACACAGCCGGACCCACAATGGTTTAAATCAATACATTTCCATGTTAGAATGACTTAGTCGTTTACCAGACCTAAAAGCAAATTGAAAAATTGCTGATCACTGATCCTTTTCAATCCAATTTGACTGAGCTTGAACTATTTTGCATTGAAGGGGGTGGGGGGTGAGACAAATGACTTGCAGCTGAAATTGCAACAAAAGATAGGTCTGCAAATTGACTCAAGGGGAGTGAATGGGGAAAAAAACATGCCACAAAAGGTATTCAATGTTACTTTTATGTCCTATTTTCTGTTGGTCTAGCACATAAATTCCTATTAAAACACATAGTTTTTAGCTCATTTGTCACATGTGATACCTGTGAAAAATGTTAAAATGAATGAATACTTTACTGGCCCACTGAATTAGATAGAATACATATAAATAGTGAAGTATGGAAATTTATGGTAAAATACAGTAAATTTTTACAACAGCATTTCTGTGCAATAATGCTTAGGCTTAGGCATGGTCATAAGAAGAATGAAATGGCTTCATATTTTAACTCCAAAAATATATTCACCCCTGCCATGAAGTGAATTATTGCTAAATTTACTGCTGAAATAACAACTAGCCTCAGGAGTTTGTAGAAAGTAAAATCTTCTTCTGCGAGTTATAGATACTTGCTTACAACGGGGTATAGAGGCCAGATTAAAATGCCTTTTTTGTTTGTTTTTTGCTTGTGTTTTAAACACGATTAAAGTTGTACAAAAATAAAGTCATAAATGCATGAGAACCCTACACTGTGCTAACATGAGGTGTACTACTGGTACTGCTTAACAATTAATCAAAGAATCAAATTATCTGTCATATATGCTTTTTACTAACCTCTGGCGCCGTTTATCTTTTCACTGCCACCTCTATGGTGGTTGACATATTTCAAAACATCCGCGCTTTGTATTCTCAGTTCCGTTCACACCAACGACTGTGTAAACTACTTCTTCTGCTGGCTTGAACAGGCAGCCTGTTGTTTAGTTTGAGCACTACTGCCACCTAGTGACCGGAGGCTTATTTATCAGTCAAGCATGGGTAAAGACCTGCTTCTCGAACCCTCTCCCCCACTATTTGAGAAATACTGCCCTAAGCTGTGCAGCATATTATTTGGCCTTAAAAGAGCACATGCATTAATATTAGGGCTGTATAATAATATCAATATCGCGATATATATCAATATTTTCTTTCCTAGGAAAAAAATCGATATTCATCTGCAAGTATCGTAACATCCAGCCGTCACCTTACTCACTCATTGCTTGCTTAGCATCAGGTCATCAGGCTTAGAGTGATTCCTTCAGATGTTAAGTGTCAAGGTTTAAAAGGTTTCAATCTATTCAGAGCAGGGTACTTTGTGCACTTTCTTTACTTTACAAATGCATGTAAGCTACAGTTTGTACTGTTTCAATTACAAGAAACATGTTTTCTCATCACTTCTTTGATTCATTTTGTCCAGCTGTCGATTTTAAGTCTGTGTCCATGTCCAATCAGAGGCAGGTATTGTGTAGTTGGTGCTTTTAATCAGTTTTCAGTTAAATTAATTCAATCCAACTTTATAACAGTCATAAAATATCACCAAAATCACTCTGTCCCTCTAAAATCTTTCAGAAAAT
>CAEGAF010178198.1:0-10202 GCA_903067075.1 Micropoecilia bifurca | reverse complement strand
AAGTAAAGTACAGATACACGAAAATTGTACTTAAGTACAGTAACGAAGTACTTGTACTTCGTTACTTCCCACCACTGCTGACCACACACTTACTGTGGCATTTTGGATGATAGCACTGTGGAAAGAAGTGTGGTAAACACTGTCTTTGACTGTGGATGTATTTTTACCGACATGCAGTTTAAATTAGTGAGCAACTCTCTGTTCCTGTTCCAAACATTCTCTGCAATGTTTTCTCAGGCTGTAACGTTCACAGGATCCAACATTTCAGTCAAAAGCAGTAAATCAAATGAATGGTTTGAGAATAGGGACAGGAGACCAACAGCAGGACCGGCAACCACTCAGTCCCAGATAAACTGGCTAGTGGCTTGTAACATTCTTGGTGTCAAACAGATCAAAGAAGAAAGGCACCAACCTCCTTAAAAAATAATAGGCGGAAATGGAGACAGGATCTTGGTTTCTGAGTGAGACTGCAGTGAGGTGTTGTCTCTGGGAGTATTGGTGAACACTGGTAGCACAGTGGTCTGGTTGCAGGAATCACCCCAGGGGAAGACAGGACTCTGAGGTCAAGAGGCGGAGGAAGAGTCAGAACCAGGGAGGCAGAAGCAGACAAACAGGAATCAGGTGTCAGGCCACAGAAACAGGTCAGGCATGTGAGGGCAATCTCACAAATCCAGGGAAGAGGCAGAAAGCGAGGGGCAGAAACGGGGTTGTGTCCAGAAAACAGAAGCTAGTGATGTGGACATGGCAGGGAAATCCAAGAGAAGAAGAAAAAACGTGGTCATGATGGTGGGCAGGCAAAGCAGTAATCACTAAATACCTACTCACACTAAAGGCTTTCAAAAATCTGGCACTGTCTGCCTGCCTGAGAGCTGAATATAATTACTGGTATTTGAGTATTGGATTGAGTATTGAATTACTGGTGGATGACATGAGCCTGATTGTACTGCAGCACAGCAGCATGCAGGTGGACCTGATGATAGGTAAATATTCTACGTAAATTTCACCTGAAGCCTGAGTGGAAATAATGTTAACTTAAATAAAACGGTGACTTCTATTTATGCGCTTTTATGCTGACTGGCCTGGCAGAAGATCATTTAAAAAAACATCAAGCACATCAACGTTGTTTTTTGGTTTAATTGCAAGAGAGCTTGTCTAAGTATTTTGGATTTGGTTTTTTTGTGTGTGTGTGTTTTTTTCCAGTATCATGTTAGGCAGTATGTCTGGTATTTGATCACTTGACACTTCCACCAACACACCCACATTTGAAGCTTGGAATGCATGACTTACTGGAAAGGACACAAATCAAAAACATTTATAGTGTGTGTAAATAAAATAAATTCAATGGGGCATGGCAGTGCAGCAGTAAAATTCTAATGTGTGATTTAGGAGTGAAGCAAAATTGATGCACAGGTTTTAAAATGTGTTGCATATATAAAAAAAAACTGAAAAGTGCAGCTTACTTTTTTTTTTTGCAAGATTTTGGAATCATGATGTCATTACTGAAGCAAGGTTCTGGCCAAAGAAAGAGAAACTATCGGGAGACAATAGCATTTCCAAAACCTTGTTGATACACTGATAACAAAATGTCCCCACAATGTTATATAAAAAAACTAAAAACATTTCCACACCATCATCCTGACATAATGACAATTCCTGTCATCATCTTCGTTTTTTTTTCTGCTAGTAGTAACAACCGAAAAACCAACTCGTTCTAGCTCACAAAACTTTTTTATTAAAAAACATGAGTTTTTCAAAATTGATGTGTTTTCCAGTAAGTGAATTTATTTTTGTAATTCAAATTTGTGCCATTATATGGTCAATGGAAATGGAGCTACAGATCAAAGTTCAACAGATTAATTGTAATACAACGTTCCACGCGGTGAAGGTTTTACTGACAGGAAAAAGGTGAGAGAAGAGTGAAACCTATAAGCGATAGATTATTGGGAAGTGAGAATCTGTTAGTCTGAGGTCAATGATTGAAGCAGGAAGGTATGAGGAGGGTTTGGGGTCTTGGTTTGTGTGGTGAGCTGGGTCACAGAATGAAGTTAACAGTGGAAGGTGGACAGAGAAAATGTTCCTTGAAGAAGGACAGAGGTAGTCTCAGATGTTACAGCTCAAGAATGTTTGAGCAGAGAATACAGGAGGAGCAGATCTATGCAAGACCAGTAATTATTTAGGTGTTCACATTCAGTACTCCCCAATTCCAGTCGTCTGCATGTTTTAGATGTGCCTCTTTTCCACAACAGCTGATTCAAATGATTGCTTGACCTCTTCTGCAGTCATCAAGTACTGCAGAAGCCTGTTAGTCACCCACAGATTCAATCCAGGTGTGTGGCAGAAACATGCAGGGCAGGGGAGGGGGACTGAGGACTGGAATTGAGAAACACTGGACTAATTCCTGTCCAGGCCACTAAACAAGATGAACATGTGACTGCTTGACTGGGATGTTTGTGTTTGACCTCTGTCTTCCTTTAATCTCAGATGTCGTCATATTGTATTTTATTCCATCAACTCTTTGAGAACTCTTTATCTCATTGCCAAATCCACATTTGAAAACCAGAATATTTTGTGGTCTGTGGGTGGGTCAGGAGCGGCTGACTTTTAGAACAGATGCTGTAAGAGCTCACTACTTGTATTTGATCTCAATTCAGAGATCAGACAGTAGGAATATCTGTTGTCTCAAGGTGTGAGGAATTGTTTATTTTCTTCGGTGACATGCACTATTTCTGTGTATGTACAAAACGTTTTATGTCTTCTGTGGGTTACAGCAGGGCAGCCGTACCTACTATCCAGTAGCTTCCTATCCTTAGTGTGTGAATGTGTGCATGAGGTTGACGCGCTTAATGAAGTGACCACATTCAATGATTGGCTCGTGGTTTACACCACTGAGAACTCCAAGACATTCTAGTTCAGCTGTGGGCTGCTGACATGCCGTCTGCTCTCGGCAGCTGCTCCGTGCAGAGAAGCACGTATGAGTTTAATCAAGAGCAGCGCCAGGAACACGTGTTAAGTTTTGCAGTGTAATGACTGTGGCTTAGCAGTGCTTCTAGACGCTCGTCGCTGTGAAGAAGGGACGACAATAACAAAAGAGAGAAATGGTGAAGCTGCGGTCAGCTATGTCAAATTAGGCTACAACATCCCTGTCACTATACAGTATACTTACTGATATATATCAGTATATTGTTGCTTCTCAGAGTCTAAACATTTAAAAACTTGAATTCATATCAGGTTAGTCTGAATCTAGTTTTACTTCAAATAACTAAAACTAAAACTTTAAAAGAAGGAATTTGAAATAATGTATTTGGAAGCAAAGCACCTGTGTAATTCCAAACCGTTTTTCTAAGTAATATTTCCTATTGTTTAAGTCATTATTTTAATCCCACGTTCTTCCCTGCAAAATAAGTGCATGGATTTAAATCCTTAGACATCCCTAACACAATTATAATGAATAATTTCATTTTACGGTGCTTATGTAAATGAAAATGTAGGTTTTACAAAAAATGTAAATCCTACATTTAAATTCAAAGTTTAGATGATATTAAGTAATCCTCTTATAAAAATGTAATTAAAATTTTACACAATCTCATCCTCTTTGATTTTAATATAACCCACATATTATGGGTATATATTATATTATATTATATTATATTATTATAATTAATATAATGTGGGTTATATTATGTTATAACATATTATAATCAACAAGTGAAATTTTAATGTTGCCCCATCTGATTCTAATGCACCCACTTCAAAATAAAACAAAATAATTTCAAAGTGATCTTCATCCTCTTTTATTCTAAATAAACTCAAGTTATAAACAACCAGACAATATCTGATTTCATCCCCTTTGATCAAAATTAAACGTATGAAAAACCAAGTAATTCCTGAAGTCGATTTTCTCTTAAATGCATATTTAAGAATAACAGGACAGTGTAAATCTTCCCTCTCTTCTTCGGTCACTCGCCAGTGGACCAGCAATAGTCCTTTGTGTGGAGAGCCTTTCAGAAACATCTAAACTAGCTGTTGCTCTGGACGTTGTCCTCTTTGGTGTCAAAAGCAGAAGTACTTGATACTTGGTAGAGTGAAGTTTTTCTGCTCACTCTGTTGCTGTTTCAGATTTAAAGTCATGATCTAGATGGACATTATAGACAGGCAGTTCTTCACAGTGGTTGATGTGGATCCAGGCTGTTCCTTCCTTCTCGCCCCTCTTCCCAACTCAGTCTCGGCGTTACTGGAGCCAAATCCTCCCAGTCTCTCTCCTCCGGCTTCCTGTCAGTCCAACTGGTTCTGGTGTTGGATCTTTGGGTTCTCCAGATCGTCCCTGAGGAAATGCCGATGTTGTCCACAGATGAAACAAGTGTCAACAGTTCAGAGTCTTCTTCTCTCACAGCTCCGAAACATGTTTAGCTTTTCTTCCTCTATGCTGATAATGAACACCAGGCCAGCGGAGGTTTTTAAAGCTCAGTCTCACAGTTTTCAGTCCAAATGTCCATCAGGAGACTGAAGGTTGTCCCCTGGAGGTGATGGAGGTCTTTTTTGTCTCTTTGAGCCTCCAGATCTTCCCAATCATTTTCATTGGCTGGTTTTGTAGGAGGGACATCATCTGGTCCATGGGAGGACAGATGGGAGGAGTTGAGGTCGGAGGTCAGATGCACCACGCGAGACTCAGACAGAGGGAAAGAGAAAAAGGAAATAGAAATTGATTAGGGTTTGTTTTGTCATTTTCCTTGTTGTTTTCTATACATATACATTTATATTTATGAATCTTATTTTAACCTTTCAAGTGATCATATAGTTTTAGTCATTTAATATCCCTCCAGTGTTATGGCTCCTGTCTGTGGAACAGTTTGTCAGAGAAACCTGAGGGCTAATTGTTGGTACAGCTCTTAGAGCTGCTTTTAGTATGAAAGGGTCCCTTATAAATAAAAATAATAGATTGATCCTTTTAAGAAATACTTTTTTTATTTATTCAAACACACAAAAGAAAAATAATTAAGGCCTATAATTTTATCAACAAAAGATTTATGTTCACCATTTTATTCCTAACAATTTACCCTGAGGAATAGATTGTGTGCTGTAACCACTTAGACCCATTCTTCTTGAATTGGGTGGGATTTCCTCTGTAGACTGCAAACGTCTTCACAGAATCCAACAAATCAGCTTTGTGGTCACTCTGCCTCTTAATCCTCTAGAGGGGCTTTTATTTCCGATAAAGGTCTTTAAAGAATCCAAAGTCGGACCTCAAGGGCCGGCAGCCTGCATGTTTTAGTCTCTCCCTGGTTTTACACACCTGCATTAAATGATGGCCCATTAGAAGGCCTAAGGAGAACATTGACTTGCTGAGGAGGACCTTGAGGACAGACTTTGGACACCCCTGCTCTAAATGTTTGGTTCCCTCAATTTAGAAAACCAAACTCAAGGAAACACCTGCCTTATTTACCTTCCAGTCAGGGTGCTGGATTTGGGGTGGAACCCTCCGTGCATGGTTAGTAGTTTCCAAGTGTCTTAACATCCGTGGTCTTTATCTCCTCCTTTGGCCAGCTTATTATTCCTGCAGGGTATCTGATTACTGGTAAAGCATAGCTGTTTATCGCATGGATCTTGTTCTTGCCATTGAGCTGCTTCTCAGGACTTGCCTTATTTGTTGGAAGTATTTGGCTGTGGCTCCTTTCCTTGTGATCTCATCCCAATGTGAGCGACTCACTGATCCACAATACCAGGATCAAGATAAACCTTTAGAGAATGTAAACGCATCATCTACACACAAATCTGGGAGCTTCCCCGACGTGTGAAATGAGTTTCAAACATAGTTGTGCATTCGTAACCGGATCTGTGTGTAAATGCAGTTTTGTGTGTGTGTGTGTTTGTGTGTGTACCAGGTGACTTGTGCACACTTTTTCAACATTTATAGTGTAGGAGAAGATTTATTTTATTTTTAAGGTTTACAAATCTAGTATTACACACGCACAAATCTTTTCACACACGCACAGATATTTTGAGACTATTTTCACTCCATAGACTGGAAAATTGGCCACAGCTGCTGCGAGTTCCCATGCCACAGCAGCCGTGGGACTCGAATAATGTGAAAGAACAAGTAACAGAGCGTATAAGGGAACAGCTCACCACCAAACCACACACTAACTGGTTGGGTCTAGTGCGTGACTGGCAAGCGTCAAAATTGTAAAGCTCACAATTTGCCCTGTGTGAGCTTAACTGCTGAATATGATAAAAAAATATGTATATATATATGTGAAAGGTGAAGTCTTAGCAAGCTTTGGGGGACGAGGACTGGAAAAAACTGCTTTTAACCAGTTCGGATGTATGAATAAAACACCAGACCAGACTAAAAAGCGTCAAAAGTCTGGAGTTGCTGTACAGCAGACCCATTCAGACAGAGTGCTGGGAATGCAGTTCTCGCTGTGTGTGGGTGGACTGGAGGAACTTGGCAAGTGAACAGTAAAGTGCTCCAAAGGCCATTAAACTAGGATCTGCTACAAGTCAAATACTGTAAGCATCCTGTGTAAAATGAAAAGTATTAGCATGATTAAGACAAAAAAATCTACCGAGTCATGCCATATATGCTTGGCCTGTTTCCACATCCTGCAAACACATCCTTTACAACGGCATTTGAAAACCTTGGCTCTCAAAGCACACAGCTTTTTTTAGACGACCTCCTACTTTGACGCAGCCGATTCAAATAATTACAATTCAGCAAACGCCTGTTTGTCTGCCATTAATTAACATCAGCTGGGCTGAAGCAAGGAACACATACAGGATGTGTTAGGATGTGGTAACATAGCCATATTTGATTTGATGTGAAGATGTGGTCTAGATGTGGTCTATGCTGCATCTCACACCCCGCCCTCCTCTGTGGTCAGACTTTGTTTCAATCAAACCATTTTTCTTCATAGAAAAAGAGCAGCCAGTGGAGACCTGCTGAGTACAATGCAGTGCTGCACAAATGCATTGAACATTGTAAGACTTCAGCATGACTGACGTTATTAGTCTTTCTGAAGATGAGTCCACTGCTGATGTGAATGCTCAATTCAGATATTTTTCCTGAAAGTGGATGTTTTTTGTGCATATAATCGTTAATACCAATTAAATGCAACCACTCCGAGTTCTGTGTGCATGATTTAAGAGCCCAAAGTGACTCACATGCACAGAAGAAAAACGTAGAAGTCACCCAGTAGAGCAGTTTACAGAAGTAATAATCAATGTTGACATCTGTTATCAATTTGTTGAATAATGAGAGCTAACAAGAATAGCAGTGAACTCTGCATAAAGTCTGTGATATCTGCGTGCTATGGACTCCTACAGTTCAGAGTTGTGTCTTCCCAAAACCTTGTTCGTCTAAAGTTTCCAGGTTAGTTTTGTGGTCTCCCTTTTGTCTAGTGTCTAGACTAGTTCTTAGTAATCATGACTCCTTTGGGTCCTGGACCGTGGTTGGGTTGTGTGGTCTCCATCTTGCTCTCTGGGGCTGCATATGGTCGAACACATGCCCTGGGCTTGTGGTTCTCACCGTGGTAAAGTCATTTAATTGTCCTAATTGTTTTGGGTTCTGCTTACACTAAATTTTACACTTAGATCCTGGGTTGTTGCTGGACTTGGCGTTGAATTGTTTGCAGCAAACCCCCTCCTCCTGTGGGCCCCAGGTGCGCGCATCTGACCTGCAGGTATGTAGCGCATGAGCGCAGCCATGTCAGTGCCGTTTCCTCCTGAACAAACCGTGGTTTGGTCCCCGTCCCTCTGCTTCATGTCATTTTCAACCGGGTTGCCTTTTTGTCATATTGTTGCATGTTCATTTGCTGCTCCCTCCTCTCCTTAACTTCATGGTGCCACCGATACCCGCACAGCTTGTGGGCTTTCATTTTTGCAATATGCAACCTAACAATGATCGATCTTGGCTGGTAGAGCTGCAACTGATATAAGGCTTTAATTTCACTCAAAAAATGTTTTAATGAAATGGAAACATAAAAAAGGTTAGTTGGAGCCATTCACCCAAGATAAATTGTCAGTTCTCGTCCCCACCTTTCAAAATCAAAGCTTTTGGTTCATTAATAACTGATTAATAAGATTAAATCTAAATCTGCCAGGCGGTGTAAATAACTTTTGACTCCACATTGTCCCTACAGGACACACAAGAGCTGTGCTAAATGTAAATGAGATGCCAAAGCAGGTTTACAATGCTTTCCCCTGTTTTACTGCGCCTACTTTCTCACACAACATGTCACTTTCTTTGCTCCAAAGCAGGACAGCTTGAAAACATGAATACAGTTCTTCTTATAAAGATCTGGCTCAGATAAAGCCAGATAAACTCAGATAAACACAGACAGGAGAGAATATGTTAAACTTGAGCCAAAAAAGTACAATTTTTATTCCCTAAATAATTATCAAAATGTTCAAATATTTTCCCTAAGCTTTCAGCAAGAGTTAGAACTTTTGGACAGAAATGACAACCACAGAAAATCGACAGGCAGGCAGACAGATTTGACCGAGGGAATAATTACAAGCTGCAATGCAGCTGCAAACTCAGACATAAAAAAAGCAAAAAACATTTGGGACAGAGTCTGGATGCGGTTTCAATACAGACAGCACAGACTCAGTGTGGCTACTGGAATGTCTGCATTTTTTTTTACATTCTGCAAAGATCCTCACCATCCTGTCTGGGTTTTTAATTGTATTTACTCAAAGTAACAAGCAAACATTAGCGAGATATAGGCCACCCCGACTATATCTCTGTGGTATGCATACTTATTCAAAGACATACTGAACTGAACAATGCCACACCTTATCAGGAATTTTTCTCTCAAAACAGAGTTCTCAAGAAGGATTATGTCATTGTAGTCTCTTCAAAGGGATTGAAAGGCATTCCAACACTCCTCTTCATTTTCCCGGTTAGAGTTCAAAGGGCTTTTACAGCACAAGGTCTGATGCAATGCCAAACCAAACACTGTGTCTTTACACCACTTAATGAGAGAGAAAAGAAGTAGGATTACTCAAAGACAGGGGAGTAGGGAAAGGATTTGATTTTTCACCTATCTGCGTCAATCATTGTGAAATGGGGTGTTTACAGGACAGTTCACCTGGTTATCACAAGGCAACACAGAGGCACACAGGACAAACAACCATGCATGCAGGATGGTTTAGAGAGAGACCAATTTATCTGACAGTCAAGTTTTTGGAAGACAGAGTAAGCAAAAAGAACCCAAAACAAAAACAATATGAAGAAAGTTCCCAGGTTGACATTCACACCCAGTACCCTCTTGCTGCAAAGCAACAATTGTTACCAAGTGCTCCACCGTTCAGCATCTTACCACAGCATAGTCATATTTGATTTGATGAGTAGACGTGTGACATAAATTGCGTCATTTTGTTTGCAAAGAGACATCCGCCTGTGGAACTCGACACCGGACCTGGGCTGAACTGTTTTGGCAGAGATCAGTGTGACGTGTGGCCTGATTGGTTAGAAGTTTCCTGACATGCTTATATGGAAATTTACAGTATTGGTAATATTTGTCTTCAACTAGTCCGCCTCTGCTACCTGGTTTTTGGATCTTAAGGAGACATGAACATTTTTGAGGAACATTTGTCTGACACAATGAGGAAATCAGAACATTTTTTTTAATTCTTCATTGAGTAACTCCCATAAAAATAATACCGGTGAATGGTTAATAACGCCTGGACAAAAATAGTAATGAGGTGGGAACCCTCATGTTACACATGTCAAAACGACCAATTTATCTGACAGTCAAGTTTTTGGAAGACAGAGTAAGCAAAAAGAACCCAAAACAAAAACAATATGAAGAAAGTTCCCAGGTTGACATTCACACCCAGTACCCTCTTGCTGCAAAGCAACAATTGTTACCAAGTGCTCCACCGTTCAGCATCTTACCACAGCATAGTCATATTTGATTTGATGAGTAGACGTGTGACATAAATTGCGTCATTTTGTTTGCAAAGAGACATCCGCCTGTGGAACTCGACACCGGACCTGGGCTGAACTGTTTTGGCAGAGATCAGTGTGACGTGTGGCCTGATTGGTTAGAAGTTTCCTGACATGCTTATATGGAAATTTACAGTATTGGTAATATTTGTCTTCAACTAGTCCGCCTCTGCTACCTGGTTTTTGGATCTTAAGGAGACATGAACATTTTTGAGGAACATTTGTCTGACACAATGAGGAAATCAGAACATTTTTT